>QEOT01007658.1:48593-78174 GCA_003123785.1 Pterocarya stenoptera
GTCTATACATAAGCATGTACTCTTTGGTTCCTTGAAGGTACCTCATTACTTTCTTTGCAGCTCTCCAGTGGTCTAAACCTGGATCACTCTGATATCGTCCCAACATTCCTACAGCAAATGCAATGTCAGGTCTTGTGCAGACCTGAGCATACATTAGGCTTCCGATAGCAGAAGCATATGGAATGTTCTTCATTTGTTCCCTTTCAAGGTCATTCTTCGGGCACTGGTTCAAATTGAACTTATCACCCTTCACAATGGGAGCTACACTTGGTAAACAATCTTTCATACGAAATCTCTCTAAAACTTTATTAATATAGGTTTCC
Organism: Pterocarya stenoptera; assembly: GCA_003123785.1. Lineage (NCBI taxonomy): Eukaryota > Viridiplantae > Streptophyta > Magnoliopsida > Fagales > Juglandaceae > Pterocarya > Pterocarya stenoptera. The sequence continues at coordinate 48,917 of QEOT01007658.1, forward strand.
TGAGACAGGCCTAAGATACCTTGAAATCTGTCTCTATGAATCTTAATGCCAATGACATAAGATGCCTCACCCATATCCTTCATATCGAAATTTTTAGAAAGAAATTGTTTCACTTCATGCAGCAAACCCTTATCATTGGTTGCTAGCAAAATGTCATCCACATATAAAACAAGAAAATAGATTTTACTCCCACTGACCTTCTGGTATATACATTGATCCATAATGTTTTCTACAAAACCGAATGAAGAAATTACATTATGGAATTTCAAATACCATTGGTGGGATGCTTGTTTTAAATCGTATATAGATTTCTTGAGCTTGCAAACCAATTGCTCACCATTACTAGAGGGGAATCCTTCAGGTTGTTTCATGTAAACCTCCTCCTCTAGATCTCCATTGAGAAATGCCGTTTTCACATCCATTTGTTACAACTCTAAGTCAAAATGGGCTACTAATGCCAAAATAACGCGCAAGGAATCTTTCTTAGATACAGGAGAGAAAGTCTCCGTGTAATCGATTCCTTCCTTCTGAGTGAATCCCTTAGCAATGAGTCTTGCCTTATATCTCTCAATGTTGCCCAATGAGTCTTTCTTTGTTTTAAAGACCCATTTACATCCAATGATTTTTACACCATTAGGCAACTCAACAAGATCCCAGACTCCGTTACTCTTCATAGAATTCATCTCTTCCTTCATGGCATTGTACCATAATTCTGATTCTTTGCAACTCATGGCTTGTAAAAAGGACTCGGGATCATTTTCGGCTCCAATGTTGTAGTCAGATTCTTGTAGATACACAACATAATCATCAGGAATTGCTGATCTCTTGGTTCTAATAGATCTTCTTAATGTTGTACCATCATCTTCTTGAAAAATATGTGGTTCAACTACTTGATCTACTAAAATGTTGTCAGCAGCTTGTGGAACTTCAATGATTGGTTGTTCAACACTAGTTTGTACTTGAGGGGTGCTGTGAACAATAATCAATCTATCACTTGAGGTGGAAGGTTGAGATTTTGAATGATCATTATCAGAAATTATATTCCTGGTTTGATCGCTCCCATTGATCAAGTCATTTTCAAGAAATTTCGCATTTCTTGATTCCACAATCCTAGTGCTATGAGATGGACAATAAAATCTGTAACCTTTAGACCTTTCAGCATATCCAATGAAATGCCCACTAATGGTCCTTGGGTCCAGCTTCTTTTCTTGTGGATTATAAATTCTCACTTCAGACGGGCATCCCCAAATGCGCATATGTCGCAAACTCGGTTTCCAACCTTTCCATAGTTCAAATGGCATTTTAGAAACAGCCTTGGTTGGAACTCGGTTTAATATATACACTGCCGTCTTAAGTGCTTCAGCCCACGAGGATTTAGGAAGATTCGAGCTACTAAGCATACTCCGCACCATATCCAATAATGTTCGGTTTCTTCTTTCTGCTACACCATTCTGGTCCGGTGAACCAGGCATAGTGTATTGGGCAACAATCCCATGCTCTTGAAGAAACCTTGCGAATGGCCCAGGTGCTTGTCCATCCTCTGTGTATTTACCATAATATTTCCCACCTCTATCTGATCTCACGATCTTAATTTGCTTACCGCATTGTTTCTCTACTTCAGCCTTAAAGATCTTAAAGGCATCTAATGCGTCGTTCTTATTATGAAGCATGTAGAGATACATATATCGTGAGTAATCATCTATAAAAGAGATGAAGTATTTCTGACCATGTGAGTCTATGTCTAGACTACATATCAGTATGTATGATCTCTAATATGTCTGAACTCCTATTGGCACCTTTCTTTGACTTGTTGGTCTGCTTTCCTTTTATGCAGTCCACACAAGTCTCAAAATCAGTAAAATTAAGAGTATTAAGTACCCCTTCTTTCACTAATTTTTTAATTCTATCTATGGAGATATGACCTAATATCCGATGCCATAATTTAGAGGAATCCTCATTAATAACACATCTCTTAATGCCAGTGTGAACATGCATTGAATCATAAGTGGCATTGTTTTGTAAATTAATTCGATAAAGACCATCAGACAAAATACCATTCCCAACACAATCAGATTTATAAAATAAACTGAATGATGTTTCTAAAAATTTAAGGGAATATCCAAATGGTACAAGTCTTGAAACTGAAATCAAGTTTCTAGAAAAACTTGGAACATAAAAGGTCTTTTCTAATTTTAAAACAAAGCCACTACTTAAAGTCAAATTACATGTTCCTATAGATTCCACATGTGAGCCCATCTTATTTCCTGATAAGATGCTTTGCTCACTTCTCACTGGCTTCCTTAGGTTTTGCAAACCCTGCAAGGAATTCGAAATGTAGATTGTTGATCCAGAATCAATCCACCATGTGTTAATATTGGCATTAACCATATTAGATTCATAACAAACAAAAGAAGTTGGATTACCTTTGTCCGCAAGCCATTTCTGAAACTTGGCGCATTCCTTCTTCATGTGTCCCTTCTTTTTACAGAAGAAACACTTGGAATCTTTCTTAATACCAGTTTGGGGAGGTATTTTACCTTTCCCTTTCTTATTGGCTTGAGATTTGCCCTTTCCATGCATTGCCAGCATTGCACTTTCTCCCTGTTCCATCACCAGTCTCCCTTCCTTTTGAACACACATGGTCATAAGTTCATTAATTGACCATTTATCCTTATGTGTGTTGTATGAGATTTTGAAGGGTCCATATTGGTGCGGAAGGGTATTCAGAATGTAGTGCACCAGAAAGGACTCCGACATTTCAACCTCCAGTTTCTTCAATTGAGCCACATTGTCCCTCATCTGCATGATGTGCTCGCGCACACCTTTCACACTGGTGAGCCTTAAGGATGAGAACTTCATGATTAGGGTACTTGCTAGTGCCTTGTCTGAAATGACAAATTGTTCATCAATGGCTTTTAGCAAGTCTCGGACCTTTTCATGTTGATCGACAGAACCACGAATACCAGCTGAAATTCTAGTCTTAATGAACATCATGCTGAGGCGATTAGATCGCTCCCATCGATCATAAAGCGTGATGTCCGCTGCAGTACTAGTATTAGTGACTGCTGGTGGTTCGTCTTTCCTAATAGCATAATCTATGTCCATCCACCCTAAATGAAGAAGAACTCTCTCCTTCCAGATCTTATAGTTGTCCCCTTTAAGTTCAGGGATTTCACAATGAAAATCAGAGAAATTTGTAGATGGTATAACTGCATTATAGATTACATCTTATGTCATAAATTGAGGCCTAAATAAAATTTCATGCTTCTTTTTTTTTTTTTTTTTAATTTAAAATCCTCACTTATGGCGGAGGAAAACCTTGGTTACAACATTACACTTGGGGCTTACAAACATAAAAACACTAAAAACAAACCCAAACCAAGTGAGTAAAAACCACCAAAAGAATTCTAACAAGCCTAAGCCAAGAGAAGAACCTACAATCCGAGCAAAGTTTACCCCGGAGACGTAAAACAACCAGAAAGAAATCTGACCACTTTGAAGCACAATAGAAGCTTAACATAATAAAACAAAAACAGCAACTTAATGACATCTCAAATAAGGCAAAGCCGACTTATCTGTTCTAATCAAACCTTTAAGGTGCTTAGGAATATGTAATAAAGATCTCCAAACCGAATTCAAACCTTCAGCACCCATTTTTGCTAAATAATCAGCCGGCATATTTCCTTCACGAAAAATATGAGAAATAACAAAATCCCCACCTTCAAACAATCTCATCGCCTCTTCCCAAAAATCTTCTAAGTACCACACTCTACAATTTTTCTTCTGGATCCAATCTACACAAACCAAGGAATCAGACTCAATGTCCGCCTGACATATTCCTAAGTCTCGACAATATTTCAACCCAATTAACAAAGCTTTCAACTCAGCAAGATTATTAGAACCCTCGCCAAGGCAGGACGAGAAAGAAAGCACCATATTGCCGCAGGAATCTCGAATTATACCCCCTGCACCGGAATTCCCCGGATTACCAAGGCTGCACCCATCAATATTTAGTTTAAATCTTCCATGCATAGGTCTGACCCAACGAACCAAATTAACTCTCACAGATTTTATTTGAATAATCGGAACATTCAAATCTCTCAACCGCTCCTCATCGGCAAAGGCAATCTTTGTTAAGGTAGGCAAGCTACTTTGCACTTTCCTTAGCCACACACAAATAGACCTCCAAAGTTCCTCCATAGAGCTGAGTTTACCTTCCATCCTTGCCTTACACCTGCATTGCCACAACTTCCAAATAATAATAGAAGGAAGAATCCCCAAAATCCAACCCACCTGGGACTTGGTAGATGCACGTCTAAACCAAGTTGAGACCAATTCAAACCAACGTTTTCTAGGGTCATAAGGAATGCCCAAGATAACTGAGAATCTCTTCCAAATACCGGAAGCCAAATCACCTGCAGCAAGAACATGGTTTAAATCCTCATACCGTCCTTGATCACAACAATCACACTTGGACGTAATAGGAATCCCAACTCTTCTCAACCTGTCATCAACACTCAAACTGTTATGAAAAGCCTTCCACATTAAAATGGAAATTTTTTTTGGTATAGCTTCCTGCCACACCCACTTAGCCCAAGGCACAGCTGGAGCTGTAACCCGAATACATTGCCAGGCACTCTTGGTGGAGAAACCTCCATCTTTATTAGGCAACCAAACAAGTAAATCTTGTCCCGCTTTGTGAGCCCCCAAGAAATTACAAATCTCTTCCGTTTTTTGAACTCCCACCAGCCTTTCCAGGATTTCAATATCCCAACCATTTTCAATTTTTAATTCAGCCAACATAAGCTCTGACCGGTCCACCACAGGATAAGAGTTAGCAATAGGACCTTCATTTAACCAATGATCCCACCAAAAAGAAACATTTCCATCTCGGACCCTCCATTTGGAATTCTCTAACACCGCCGGTATACACTTCACCACCATCTTCCAAAAACGCGAGCCCTTTTTAGGATCCAGCAAAGAAACATGTTTATCACCAATATATTTAGCACGAAAAAATTGTGACCAAAGATCATTTCCAGTCATAACCTTCCATGCAAATTTCATATGAAGAGAAACCTGTACCTCATCAAAATCACGAAGGCCAATTCCCCCCTCATCAGTTGGCTTACACATAGACTTCCAAGCCACCCATTTCTTTTTATCCTTACCATTTTTTTCCCCCCAAAAAAATGAACTAAGCAGCCTATTGAGATTATTCAAAACCCCTTTAGGCAATTGAAGAATAGACATAATATGAATAGGCATACTAGCTAGCACATGCTTCAACAAAATCAACTTGCCACCAGCCGAAAGACAATTTAATTTCCAGCCCCCGAGTTTTTCTCTCACCCGATTAAAAATAGGCTCCAAATGTAAATTGGTTAGACGCCCATTGATCATAGGCGCACCAAGATAAGAAAAAGGAAAATTACCTTCAGTAAAGCCAGTAATATTGAGTAGCTCCTGCTTCCTCCTTGAAGAAAATTGTTTAGCAAAATACATGGCCGTTTTCTCCTTATTCACTTGTTGCCCGGACCATGACTCGTAAGTCTCAATAACCTTCACCAATGCTTTCATCGAATTCTTTCCGCCATTAGAAAAAATAACAACATCATCCGCATAAAGAAGATGGGACACAAGAGGCGTACCTCTTGGATGAGAAAATTGTTTAATATTGCCACACAAAAAATTCTTCTTTAATAACCGAGAGAACACTTCTTCCATAAGAATAAAAAGATAAGGTGATAACGGGTCACCCTGATGCAAGCCCCGACCTCCTGGAAAGAAACCCCGAGAAGTGCCATTCATCATGATAGAATACCAAGGCGAAGCAATACAGTTCATAATCAAATCAATAACGGAAGAGGAGAAACCAAAGGCTGCCAACACGTGCAAAAGAAATTTCCACTCCACCCTATCATAAGCCTTTGCCATATCTAGCTTTAAAATAACATTACCACCCATAGTCTTTTTATCAAGATAGTGTACCATTTCCTGCGTAAGACTAATACTATCAAAGATACTCCTACCTGGAATAAAAGCACACTGCTCAGAGGATATCAAAGAAGGCAAAAGAGACGCAAGCCTGGTCACCAAAACCTTAGTACAGATTTTTTGGAACACGGAACATAAACTGATAGGCCGAAACTTATCAAAACCCGTCGGCTGAGCCATTTTCGGTATAAGCACTACAAAAGAAGCCGTATAGAATCGAGGAAGAGGGACCCCCCGAAAAAATTCTCGTACCGCCGCCACCACCGCCAACCGAACTATATCCCAGCAAGCACGATAAAAACCGGACCCGAAACCATCAGGACCTGGACTACTCTCAATAGGAATACTGAAGACTGCTTGTTTCACCTCTTCTTCAGTAGGCACTGAACATAATCTCAAATTCTCATCATCAGGAATCACATTATCTACTAAATCACCCAAATCTGGCAACACCACACAAGAAGATTGACCCAAAAAATCCATGAAATACTGCACGGCACCATCATGGATTTCTTGCGGCGATTTTAACAAAGACCCATTCGGAAGACTCATCTCCATAATCCTTGATTGCTTCCTCTTCTTAAGAATACCATGGAAATAACGGGAGTTTTGATCACCATGTTTCCACCATTTCACTTTAGCACACTGAGCTAGTCGAACTTCTTCACGATGGAGCCAAACATCCAACTCCATTTTTGAAGCTAACAGGTCAAGTTCCACGTCTTCATCGTACCGGGTCTGTAACTGAGTTTCCAGCTGCTCAATACGAGTCTCCAACACCTGAATGTGCCCAGTAGTCCATCCAAAAACAGACTTATTCCATCCTTTGAGAGCTGCTTTCACCCTTTTAAGTTTTGCCGCAAGATTCATAAGCCCACTTCCAGCATCAGAATGATCCCAAGCCTCTCGGACACATCTTGTGAAATCAACGTGATCCACCCACATTTGCTGAAAACGGAATGGAGCCGGCCCATAAGCATCAATGTTTCTTACCAGAGAAATGATCATAGGAGCATGATCAGAGGTGGTGCGGGGCAAGTATCTCATAAAAGAATCCGGATACTCATTTAAGAACTGCTGATTAACCAAAGACCGATCCAACCGAGCCCAGCTACGAGAACTGCCAGCATGCCCATTGCACCAAGATAAACTCTTGCCCAAGAAATTTAACTCCAGTAATCCGCAAGAGTGAATCCAAGAATTAAAGTCCTCCATAGCCACCATTGGACGTGGCCGACCTCCACGTCGCTCCCCATCAGAAGCAATGATATTGAAATCCCCTGTTACTAACCATGGATCAGCTGAGTTACTCTCCCTGGCAAGGTCTACCCACAACTCACGCCTTTGCTCATAAGAACATTTAGCATAGACAAAAGAAATTTTACATTTCATCTTATCAGCAGTCACAAGAAACGTTATTTGCTGATTGCCACAGCTAACCATACTTACATGTACATCTTTCATCCACAAAATCCACAGTTTCCCATTCCATTCACCATTCGAAAAACCATAGTCAAAATCAAGCACCTTCTTAACTTCCTCCAGATGATCATCACGTAAAAAAGGCTCTGCTATCGCAACAACTTTTGGTTTATACATTTTCATAAGCTTCTTCAACCTGCTCCGAGAAGAACGTACCCCTCTAGCATTCCAATACAATATTGGACTTATCATAAATTCATTTTAGAGGACCGGGTAATAACCCGCTTACTGCTACGTACCTTCATGATTTTACCTTCCTCCTTTTTCTTCTCTTTATCTGAAATCTCAGAATCTGAAACAACATCCTTTATATGAACTATTTTTTCTTCCATAGTCTCAGTATCAGAAAAACTGGGCAACGAATCAGCCATGTTATCAATGTCATCCCCATTCAACAATTGTGGGGAAATCTGCCCAACACATACACCTTGGACACCTACCACTTGATTATCCGCAATGGAGACAAAAGCCTCCTGGTCCACTTCCGCATGGCCCACTGGCATTTCTTCTATACCCTGTACGTTAATCCCCACAGGAACTGAAGACCCCCCCACTTCAAACGAATCTTTCAGCACAATTGAATCCTTTTCAGTAATCTCCCCAACTACCTCTACTTGTGAAAACTTTTCCACAACACTAGGACCCTTCATATTCACCTCCACAGAAACCACTGGAACCATCTCCTCAAAAACAGGGGATGCTATTTCAGAAAGTACCACATCGTTAAGGCCGTATAACATCCCATCCTTTACCATATCCCCAGAATCAATGCCATACATGACCTTCGATTGTTTCGTGATGTCTTCCACCACTTCCATAACCATGTGCTGATCAACACTAGCCAGCACCTCAGGAGCCACTGGAACCACCTCAGAGGATAACAATTCCGTAGAAGCATTCACCCCATCCTTTTCCTCATCCCCTAGCGCAATTCTATGCACGTCCACCAACTGGAATGTAATCTCTTTCTCACCTTCTATATCTCCCTGATGCTGATCAACATTACCCAACACCAACGTATCTAATCCTGTTCTTTCCGTACCCATCCCTGCCACTTCCGTTTGCACTGTATTTGAACAAGAAGGATCCACCACTGTCAGCTGTTTCGGCACTTCTTTATACACTAGACGAGCAGGTTGCCTATCTTTCTCCTTCCTTAAAATACCTTTCTTACAAGTCCTCAAATTATGCCCTTGGGTTTTACATTTGGTGCAAAACGCAGGCATTGTTTCATACACCACCTCCTGCATACGACTCGCAGGACAAGATGGTGCACCAATCCAGAAAGACAATAAAGGAGATTTAGCAACATCAATTTCTAAACAAACCCTGGCTCCATCAGATCTAGTAGCACACCGTGTAGAATTGTCACTTCTAATATATTTACCAATAGGCGTAGTAAGGCTTTTAAGGATTGAAGGATGATAAAAGTTTGGAGCCAAACCTGGTAAGAAAATCCAAACTGGAACCACCGATGGCTCCTCCTCTTCAGTGAATTCAGGGGTCCAGTGAAACGGTCTATACGCCACTCCATCTATATCACAAACTTCTCTAGAAAAAGCCTTATTGAAATCATCCTCCGACGTTAATCGGACAAATATATTACGCGGCTTTCTCATGGCTGAAACCACAGCAGTGCCAGATATTCCCCATCGGTTTTTAATAAAAGTTCTGATCGCATCCAAGGATGGTCTCTGCCTGAGAAACTTCAGTACCAAAGAGAAGCGAAACGGTTCTGCCGACTTCATTATTTCCTCCTTCGAAAACAAAAAATAAACTTCCCCATCCATAATTTTAGGGGTCCGAGATGGCAGAAGCACATCAGGAATAGGATGAGGAGCTGCAGAAATTAGATCTGCAAAGGATCTTGAGGAAACTGCCGTCCTAGAGCCACCAGTGCCCCCCCCCGGCAGCCATGCAAAAACCACTCGTAAAACCCTCCCCAGCTTGTGATAGGGTAGGGCCTATTGAGGTCGGTGAATCTAATGGTAGCGAAGGTTGGCTGAGGGTGGCGGCCGAAACGGTGGTTTAAGGCTACAAAGTGCAAGTGGGGCTCGCACGGGCGGCTCCGGCGACGGATCGGGGCTGGGTTTGGGTGGAAAAGCTTGGTATTGGGCCGGTGAAGAAGTGGTAGAAATTTGGTGGCCAATGTTGGCCGGACGGCGGCGGAAAGGGAAGAGGAAGCTCACGGCTTCGCACGGCTCTCGAAGGCTAACAACGGCGCGGCGTGGTCTGGGATTTGGAGGGGTAGCTCATCGGCAGGTGGGGAAGCCGGTGGTGCTGGCGGTGTTGACCACGGCCGGTCAGAGGCCGCGCCGGTGGCGGAAAGGGAAGAGGAAGCTCACGGCTTCGCACGGCTCTCGGAGGCTAACGACGGCGCGACGTGGTCTGGGATTTGGAGGGGTAGCTCGTCGGCAGGTGGGGAAGCCGGTGGTGTCAGCGGTGTTGACCACGGCCGGTCGGAGGCCGCGCCGGTGGCGGAAATGGAAGAGGAAGCTCACGGCTTCGCACGGCTCTCGGAGGCTAACGACGGAGCGGCGTGGGCTGGGATTTGGAGGGGTAGCTCGTCGGCAGGTGGGGAAGCCAGTGGTGCCGGCGGTGTTGACCACGGCCGGCCGGAGGCCGTGCCGGTGGCTGAAGACCGATCGATGCGCCTGCTCTCTCTCTCTCTGAGAGGAATAAAGCTAATGATCTCTCAACTGCCTTTACATAAAATTTCATGCTTTACCAATGTAAATCATGCTTAAAAATTGAATCTAAAGACATAAAGATTGCCTGTGGGCTAAATCTTTAATTCAAGCAGATTCAATTATTCTTTATGATAGAATTCATCAAATTCTATCTAAGGTTAAACTTTATGATAAAACTATCAAATTATTTACTTAATTCATAATACCTGTGGGTAAATTATGAATAATTTGATATTTGATCCTAATTAATCATATAAATATAATAAAAATTCCTGTGGGATAAAATTTATTATATTAAATATAATTAATTACAATTAATGTCTAAATATTCTTTATGTGATCCTTGTCAATCATAATATATAATTTTACTCAATTAGAGATGCTGTGGCTATTCTCTAATCAATAAAAATTATATGGATCACTTAGACATTAAATCTTTTATGCATTAACTTAATATGAGAATAATCATAAATTGCATAATTATAATTAAAACCAACATGTTATTATTATGCACAAATATTCTCAGAATTTAGCATAAATATTGCATAATTAAAACTATACTATTATGCATAACATTTAAATATAAACTCATCAAAAAACAATTTCTGGATTAGCTAAACTACATGTCGTTTTTCCTTAGTGTGAAAACTACATGTCGGTTTTCATCTGCCTTTAAAAACAATAGCTACTAAACTACATGTCGTTTTTCCAAAACTAACAAAAACTACATGTCGTTTAGGCTAGACGAAATCAATACTCTTTCCGACTAAACTACATGTCGTTTAATCAATAGACCAAAACTACATGTAGTTTTGGTCGTCTTCAACCTCCAGACTGCTTTGAAGAATCCGATTCACAGATGATTTTTTACGTCAAAAAACATGTTTTTAATCACAGAAAGCTTAGAAAAACTATTTCCATATTATTTCTATACTTTTTTCGAATTAAAAACATTCAAAACTCAAAACTTAATTTTCTCAAAACTTTCGGTCAAAAACAGAGATGAACAGAGAGTTCACAAAAACATCAAGACAGAGATATATTGGGCTCTGATACCAACTGTTAGACTTCATAATGATTCTTTAATGCGGAATGAACACTTAATATAGAATCATAAAACATTAAAGCCCAAGAAAAACAGTACCTCCAGCCATTGATGTTGCTCACGGTTTTGCTGCCTTCTCTGATGTTTGGCACTTCCAAACTCTTCCTCACTCTCTGTAGATGGTGTAAACTGAAGGGGTCGAGATGAGTGAGTTTGGGGACCAAAGCCATGGTTTATATAGCCACTAAAAGGCCTCCATCAAGCTGTCAGTGGCTATTCTTTAATGGTGGTTGTTCTGAATGATCATTTCAGACACTAATGGATCACTTTCGGCTGCACATGGTGAGTAGTGGTTGGTGTGGACCATATCAATTAATAACTCCACATAAAGTGAAGTTTGGTAGAGATTCGTCCAACATTAAATTACCACAAAAATATTTGAATTACGATCATTGAATCTATACCTCCAAATGAAGTGAATAAATAGATAGAGAAAAAGAAAGAACGAAAGAAGAGCAATATCAAGTAAATGTGGGGCCCAGTGCAAGGTTTCTACAAGTGTTGAATGCATGCCTGGTGTTTGATCTCCAGTAATTGTTAGGCAACGCGGAAGAAAGCCACCCTCTTGACATAAACCTTGAAGAAAGTGCATGCAGCGGTGCTGAAAGCAAGAACGAAACGCCAATACAATAGATGAATATAATTTGGATTCTATGACAAAATAATCATCAAGATTGATTGAATAAGAAAGAATAAACAAGAAGGAAGTGCCAATACACCCAAGCGGAGAGAATGTAATACCATCTAATATTAGCTCTGTATGAGATGCAAAAAAGCAAGTCCAAAGCGAAAAAAGGAAAACAGAGTCTTCAACCGACATATGCCAAGGAGGAACAATAGCCTACGAGACATTTTTTACCATTTATATTTTCACAATTACATATCAAAGAAGTATTCCATTGAAATAGAAAATAGCTGTGAATTGGAACAAAACCATGATGAAGAAACATCAAAAGGAAGAAGAGAGAGTTTTTGGGATTAACCTCTACGGACTCCCCTTTTCTCTGGAGTTTTGCTCAATGTTTTAATGAATAGGAAACTTAGTAAAAATGCTTAACAAACAAGTACAGTGATTATTGCTCAATGTTTTTGTTGGTGTAAAAGGGCTACAAAACAAAAAATAGCGAGAGAAAAGTTTGCTTTCAAGTGCATTACAATGTCGCTTTTCTTAAGACAACATTGGCTTCCACCAATAACGGTATGCACACGGGTTACAAGTGAATTTGCCTCCAAGATAATATAAAGTCCAGAACAAGTCTGTTTATCTAACTGTGTTTTTTAACACAAGAAATTAGACCCTACATATTCTCATATTTTACTATTCAACCAAGATATTAGAAATCTGTTCTCTGCAGAATGAACAAATCCTAGTGATAAGTTTTGAAGAAATGAAAACTTTTGAGAGAGAGAATTTTGAAATTGTCTACTGTCTTTTCTGTGATAAATTCGTTGGCCAATGGATCCATTTACAGATGGCGAAAGGATCTCAATGAAAAGCTTTGGCCTTTATTTCTGTAATCTGATCCGAACAGCTATATTATTGTACCTGTTTCAAGATTTGACCCAGTCCAATGGTCTCGCTTCCCCTCTCCAAGAAGACCGCACAGGTACGAACCCAAATGCTGCGACTTTTGCATTTTATTTTCCAAGCGCCTATCCGCACGATTGGGTCGCTGAGCCGCATGCCAAGATGCATTGGATGACTCATGACTGTATCCCCAGAGGTGCCTTATTGTGTTTTGAACCTCTACCCACTTGATCAATTCAAGTGTTATATAACACCAAGCCAAGTATCTAGTTTGAATTGTAATGCAGACCCAGAATAATATAACTATTGCTTATAAACTTTTCTTAATTTCTCTCTTTCCCTAGACCAAGCTAATGTCTCTTAGGCGAAAGTCCATAGAGCCTGTTACAATGGCGGATGAAATCACAAAACGTTGGGAATCACTGAAGTCAACTGATGAAGAATAGCAGGAAATAACACTATCCGAAGATGCAGTCTTATCTTCTAACATAAGAGGTAAACAGAGAAGCCTTTTAGACTACCATGGCCAAAGTATGGAACACAGCAGGCTGGATAACATTCAAAGAGTTTGGCAATAACAGATTCCTTCTCGAGTTCTAGCTTTTAGCCGATATACAAAAGGTCTTGCAGGGAAGACCATGGTCCTTTGATCGTCATCTTATCTGCTTAAAGGAGTTTGAGGGGGTGTTTTCTCCAAATGAGGTGCAGTTTACTTCAGAACCTTTTGGGTTCAAATCTGTTTCAAGTGTGGCCATTTGAAGCATGCAAATGGGAAATGTGCAAGTTATAATCCAGAATCCCAGGCTCCAGAGCAGTATGGGCATTGGCTGCTGGCAGCTTCTGTCCCCTCACATTTCCTGTCTTCGAAGAGGTATGGAGGATCATCGGAGCAGCCTACTCAAGGATTCCCTTCGCGGTGGAATTCTGCGGAGGAAGATGGGGGGAATGATGTTAATGGAAGTTCTTTCTTTACAAGCATTACTACCTCCCTTCGAAGCCACTCCCCAATGGAATGGAAGCAGATTCCAACTTTACATTCTAAAAAACTAGTTTTCGGTGCATACTCCAAAAAATAGATCACCAGCTATTTCTATTGCATATTTGACGCCATAGGAGTTCATAGTGACACAAGATTTCATTTTTAAGGCTGAAAGGCTGAAGGAAAGGTTTGAGCAGGTTTTGGTTCGTCTTTTTATTCCAATATTCTTTTAGAAATATGCCAAATGTCTGTGCTTTTGATCGGTTGAAATCGTTATAGGTCTGAAGGCGATTGAGTTGAGGGAAAAACATTTGAAACTGAAAACTCCTTGTTTTTAAGATTTATCTTCATATTTTCAGTGAGATGGTATGTGGTTCATGGAAATTATGGTTTGGAATGATTAGAGGTCTTCTTTTGGATTTACATTTCATGATCTGTCTACCATTAATGGAAGTAAGTAGAATGGAAGGATTTTTCACTTCAGGTTTTTCTGCAGTCTTTGAGAAATGATAAAAAAGAATACCACACTGTTTTTGACAACGGAAATCCAAATTGTTCTGAATGCTAAAGAGAAATAGATACTTTGCCCATGGCATCTGGGGTCCATACTTAATAACTTCTTGTGGTTTTCCCTTAGATGTTATTGAACTTTCCAGGAAAGAAAAATACAAGAAATATTTACACTTTTATGTTGTCACTGTTATTTACAAAAGTTGTCATAGTGTCATGAAAATTCACTGGTTCTTGGCCTCTGAAACACTTCGCATGAAAGCAAGAATGAGGAAGTGCTGCATGGAAGAGCAGATCAGGAAGAGTATATAAGGGATCGAGTTAGCCCAGATAGCCTTGGAGAACAATAAATGAGAAGATTGAATTATATATATCCAAAAATTAAAACAAAAACAAAGCTCTTCACAGCTAGCTTCATGCACGAAGATCACTGGCCAAATTGGCTGCATCACACTCAATCAAATGTGAGTTCCTTCCAATTTACAAGGCAGTATGCAGTTTCTAGAATTGGAGGCGACCATATCCATTTCATTATCTTTTCTTTACAAGCATTATTTCTACCTTCCTTTGAAACCACTCCCCAATGGTATGGAAGCAGATTCCAGCTTTACATTCTTAAAAACTTGTGAAGTTTTTTGTTGCATACTCTGCAAAATTAATTAAGAGAATAACTAGATTCTAATGGGGGGTTTTAAAAAACGAAAAAACATAAAATTTAATCGCATTTAGGTACCTCTGAGCTTTGATGGAGAACAGAAGAACTAGGTGAAGAAGAGATTTGAAGCAATACTACTACTGGGATTAATATTGAAAAACATATTGAAAAACATTGAAAAATTAACCAGAGGAGATGATTATCTTTTACCAAAACTTGAGATTAAAAACAGCAAACAGATTTTCATATTTTGGTTGGCGACCATGTCCATTTAATTCTCGTGGGTCTAATGCAGTTTCCAGAATTGGAGGCGACCATGTCCATTTAATAATCATTTTCCTACTAATTAATCTCTCAATCAAATACCAAAATGCACAACCATCTCATTTCTATTTAAGTTTATGTGGATATATGAGTTTCACTTTAAATGCTAAATGTGTTGCTTAGTTCCATCTTTCCTCTTCTTATAAATTACATGTATACAACCCCCATACGCATGTCAATGTGACATCCTAAACAACATTAGACGAATATAGCCTCACAATTATGCGTTTAATGAAACATATACATACAAAATGACTAATTAAATTGTAGTGCCATCATGAGCTCTACTACCAAAGCAATAGCTACTCCTTAGTCACAACCAATGATAAAAAACAGAGAACAGGGGACAAAGGAAAGGGGGTTGGTTGAGATCTAAACCTTAAGTGATATTTGTTACCACGGTTTTCTTCTGCTTCAAGTATGCAAGCTGTTCTTGGCCAATTGTTCTTAACTATCTTTTGGACATGAATTCATGTTCTTGGGCATAATTTGTATGCAAGCTGTCTCAAGCTATCCTAACAAACGGCAATATAGTTCTTGTAAAGGCTCTTTTTGAATTTAAACTGAAATGAGTTGCAAGTTATTTAATGAGAGAGAGAGAAAGAGAGAGAGAACCATGACTAGTTCAGCAGCAAACCAAGAGATATTTTTCTTTCCCCAATCCACTCGGTTATAACTTGCATCCTAAAAACTACTAAAAGTCGCAATGTGCACCTTAAATCAATGTTTGATTTTTAAATTTTTAGATAATTGAGCTAGTTAGATAATCAGTGTTAATCACATAACAGAAGAAAAACGAGAGTTGGACGCATACTTAAGCTTGAGTTGACTTCAGTCTTTTTTCAGATTCAAACAAAAGCAGTAATCGAAACGACAAAAAAAGAGGCATTTTCATGACAACTTCAGCTTCTAATAACTCCAATATTTAGAAAAGATACAGAATAGAAAATTAAAGTGAATACCAATGTCTACTACTACAGAGCTCTATAATTAATCCTAGTAGTACTATCCTATTGTTCATGCTATGTTATGAAATACAAATCACTGATTTGGAAAGGTCGACTCTTTCCTTCTTTGAATAGTTGGTGGTGGGTTGAAGTTCATCAATGCTAGAATGGAGACATGAAATATTATACTTCTAAACTGGTGGCCGCAAATCTATATGATAAGTGGTTCGGAGTAAACACTATCCATGATGTGGGTGAAGAAGGGAAAGTGAGAGTTTTTATTAATGGTATCCAAAAGTATACTTTTGGGGAACAATAGAGGGTAGGCAGCATGTATTCAAATCATGTGGTGTTTATGTCGTACCAGTTGATTCGAGTACGTAATTACCTGGAATCGAGCTGGAAATATCATCAAGAAACTGCATAATTGTCCTGATATCGACTTATACATATTATTCAGATTTTGATGTACTCGATTGATCCAAAAGAACTGATCTCTTAAGAATGGAACTATGGTCGTCCGACATTGTAATTCATAACCTGGGCAGGCATTAGATACACCTAGAAATAAGATAATAATTCGAGTCTACTTGATGTTGAATCATGTTTTCGGAAATAGGAAGCAATCATATCATTCAATTTCATTCCCAATAACATCATATAATTTGACTCGTTCACTCTTATTTCTAAATCCAAATGACTAATATCTCATATAATTTCAATCTTAGACAATCAGAAATTCCAGTGCCCTGTAGCAGTTGTTCCAGCACCAACATGACGAACCTGCATATAAACTTGTGTGATGCAATTACAAACTTTTAAATGATTGAAAACCTACAAACTATCCCAAAAGCATTAGTTGATAGGAATGGTGGATTTCATCATTTAATTGATGTTAATGCAGATGATTCTGCAACCCAAAGGAAACTCAAGAAAAAATGAACAACTTTCTCCAGTACCATAAAGGAAACAATCAAGGTAGCAGTTCTCCAAATCAAAGTAGCAGACATCTTATTTATATCCATAATGCAGAAGACAGTACAATGGCTACAAAAAAATCTCTCCAAGTTTTTGTCCGAACTTAAGGGTCTAAGGGGGAGAGAGAAGACACATAATTTTGTAGGTATGCATAGAATAAGTAAGGATATGGAAGCATTCTGTCGCATCGATTGTTGGTGTGCTTGAGCACTTTCATCCATCCTTTTTATGTTTGACCATTTTACTAGGATGTTGAATTTTCCTGGCATTAACCCATTTTTGTTGAACTCGTAATAGCCTTATCATAAACAAAAATCTTTATTCTTCAGAATAAATAAGAACTGCTAATGTTTGCATGTACAAACAAATTCAAATGTGTATTCTTTTGATCAGTTTCTCAATAGTTGACCTAGATGTTTAAAGAGAGAGGCCCTATCAGTATTTCCTAAATGAAAGGAAAAAAAAAAGTTTATTTCAGACCTCAAAAGTGCTGTCCTCAAATGATGTAACATGTCCCCGGGTGGAAAGTTCACTAATTGAATAAATGCATGCGAACAAAAGTGTTAAATCAGTGTTTTAGGAGTCACATGCTCAAACTGTTTGTTTCCATGTTTGTTCTCTCCAATTTCTTGACCGAATTGGATGAGCCAATGTAGAGAGATAGATGCAGTATTAGTTAACTTTGTCTGAAACTCTGAGATGTCTGTCTCTTTCTATAATTGTATCATCGAAATTAGTCATACAATTTAAGAGGATCTTTGCAATCAACAATCTCCCTGCTCGCCTTAAAAAACGGAAATGAAAATATGGTAACGGAAAGGTATATGCAATGAAGACAGGTTGCCCTCAAGTATAAAAAGCATAGCCTTGTTAGGAAAAATTGCAATGCAACTTTGTCTCAGGGTTTGGTCAATTAAATTCTGCAGCAGGTGCAGTTTCAGTAATGCTAAATGAATCAGCCATGTGTGGAAGTCTGATTTCACCCTTGGCCACGCGGATTCTGGTGCCTGAGCATTTAGAGTGAATAGCCTACCACCACGAGAGCAACAAACTGCAAGATTATGTCTCTGAAATGAAGGACTCTCAACTCAGATCAATTCCAGCTCGGAATATTTGACATTCTTTATAAGATCCTCTCTCACTTCTTTTGGTCCTCCAAATGCTTCAATTCTACAAATAAATGTTTCAAATTTATCATGGGGTCACTTTAAAACCTTTAATTAGAGCTTAATTAGTTAAGTACTTGTCAAACAACTAGATTGTACCCTCTAACAAATGTGAAAAATCCAAAAGCGGCAGCAAATAAATATAATCCCCATAACAACGAACTTCTTTGGTTTCTGATAGAACTTTCCCAGCACTGGTTTTGCTGCCTTAGTCTGCAGGTTGAAGTGTTAAAACCATTAAGAAGTTGCTCTTATCAAACTGCAACTTAGCAGCCTCTCATTGTGATCTACTTTGATATCATCAGCATTCTGGAATCAAAGGAAAAAATAGTAACTTCACCAACACTTGATATAAACGAACAATGGAATAAATTAGCATGACTGATCCAACAAAATACTACCACAGCCAAGTTTAGAAAACCGTCTGCATTTAATCCAAATTATCAAGTTTTACTAAAAGAAATCGGATGACAATGCTGCAAAACCGACACTTGGGCAGTTGGGTTTTAAACTTTAAGAGACAAGATATTATTTAAAAAATAGATACTTATTGCATTCTTCCTCTCGGTTTTGTTTTGGACTGTGACTCCACTCTGCCCTTTTCAATAGAACAACAATTGAGCAGAGTATTTATTTATTTTTCTATTCTTCATGCAAGGTCTATCGTGGAAAGTTTGTATTTTCAATGCAGACCAAAAATAAAACTTACAAGGTGAGGAGACATACCAATTGAGAAGAATGAGAGTCAACCAAACCAAGCACATGCTCAATATCCTTGCGGCAAGCTGATCCCATGGCAAGCACCACTATTGGCAACCAACAGTCTCCACAAGTCAAACAGAAATTCCGTCCCTTATCGAGGTGATGAACCATTTGAATGCATACATGCCTATCAAGATGATGAATATGAGTCTATGCCAATTATCATAATTGCTTCAGGACTGGCTGATCTGAGGCTGGAACTCACCAAGATTGATCCGAGGGCGGAGGAAGGAGAGAGAGGATGGAGTAAAGAGAAAATGAGGATTGAGCTTTTATGAGAGAGAGAGGAACGAGAATGAAATGAGGATCTCAGCTTTGTGAGGTTAAACTATACGGCAAATTATTGGAAATGCCCAATGAAATGACCAACCATGAGAGACGCAATTTTGCATCTGGGAATCGATTTATTGATATCAACAAAACTCAGGGGTGCCATTTCAGCAGCTCCAGAAACTCCAAACCTGCAAGACAATCTCTCAGGGGCAGGGCAAGCGAAACCAACTGAAAGAAACCGATGCTTTAATATGATTTTCTTTGCAAAGTATTTAATTGGGGGAGCTCGTTCACACTTCACATGATGAGAGACAAATTCGTAATAAACTCTCCAGCTGCTAATTAATTAGATAAAACTACGAAATGTAACAAAAAAAGAAGAAGGAAATTGATCGAATTGAGGAATTAACCTGCTATGGAGACGTGGAGCCCTGCGAGATCTCCTGAAAAATCGCCTGAAATTTTGAAAAAAGAAACTTAAAATACCTCTATATATACTCACGTTTAATATCTCTTGCAAATTCGCCATGCAATTGGGAAACTGTTAGGTAACGTACCTAACATTATTGTGTTTAATGTGTTGTATGGTGGTATTGAGGTCTCCTTCTATTATTGGTCTTCTTTAGACTCTTCTTCGGATTCTTCTTCGGACTCTTCTTTGGATTCTTCCCGATCAGTCTGAAATTTTGAAAACAAAAACTTAAAATACCTCTATATATACTCACGTTTAATATCTCTTGCAAATTGGGAAACCTGCTAGGTAACGTACCTTTCCTTTGATAATGTGTTGTATGGTGGTATTGAGGTCTCCTTCTATCATTGGTTGAAACTCATCTTGATTGGATGGTAAGGTAGTGAAAAAGTAATAAAAAAGTAATAATTTTTCATACTTGTTGATACAAACGGTTTTAATTTTTCACATCTCTCCACTGTCAACTTTCCTAGAGACGGCCACTCTAAAGCAATCGGCTCATTGCAAAAACATTCTAGTTTTGGTAACTGCGAGAGCTTGAGGGTGTTCACTTGAGGGAATGCAATCACATGATCTCTTTTCTCTTCATCTCCTGATTCTTTTGTAATGATTTCTTTCATTTCATCGCATGCAACAACGTCTATATGTTCTAATTTCACAAGAAGTTTTGCTATGGATGGTGTGAATAAACATTTCAAACTATGACATCCCCATACTGATAGCAATCTCAAGTTATTGAAGCCCTTGATATCTCGTGGACCTTTCTTCCATATATGCAACAACATTCGTAAACCTAATAATCTCAACTCTGTCAAATTATTGAATATATTGCTTTCTTCAACATTTAGTCCCTCAAGTTCAAATATCACTTCCAATGAACCACATCCCCATGCCTCAAGTTCTTCTAGATTTTTCAAACTTGGAATCAAGTAGTATGGAAATAGAGACGACATCTTTGTTTGATTTTGAGTCTCAGTACTCACATTTGGCTCATCTTGCTTTGTCATTAATGTAACCTACCAAAACATTAACATCAATTTGAGCACCTAAATTAAAAATATAAGGAAGTTATATATTTCCATTTTCATGCAATATTTGATAGATCTACTCTTACCATCTATGAAACTCATGTATTGCAAGCACTATTTACAAAAAGGGGTCTTAACAGAATAATGTCTGTTATGATTCATTTGTGCAACCTCAACGTGCAGTACTTTGAAAAAAAGTGCACTTCATGCTCTAACAAACTGCAAGAGACTTGAATTTCCTACGTTTATATCTACTCACCCGAAAAACTATAATACTACTCTAGGAAAACCACTGCCCAATTGCTTGATGCCCGCTAACTTTTAGGACTGGCTGATCATCTACATAATATCATTCATGCCGCTAGCTGGAAATTTGTCTCTAAATTACACGGCCAAATTATCGAAATCAGTACGTAATTTGATACTGCAAATAATTAATTCTTTTTTTTATTAATAGTCGAATGGAACTCTAAGATCTTTAAATGAATTTGTCCAAAGTTTCTTCTGGAGATTTAGTACAAATAAATATATATAATTAATGTAATATTAAAGAGAACTAGACAAATAAAGAATCATTAATAAAAGAACGGTGGCCTTTTTTTTAGATCAAGAAATCATTTTTTAAAAATTCTTGTTCTAAACTAATTAAGGGTAGTTAGGTGAGTAGATTATAATTTATATATAGTTAAGACAAATATATTTATTCAATCACCCAACGAGTTTTATCATCAAATTCATCCTCTAAAAGAAATAGAAGAAGACCAAGTGTTTCAAAAAAGTTATAAATAAAAATAATAATAAATAAACCTTAGTCAGTCTTGATGCACATACCTGGTCTTTGTTAAAGTTGTGTTTGTTCTCTTCTGAAGAGGAGATGCAATTTTCTTGGTCTGGATTATAAGTCTTGGGACGTGGTATACAAGACAACTCTAGGCATCGGTTGAAAAGTCTAGAAGATTCTCTTGTTGAGGTTGAGGAGGAGCTAGCACTAGGCTCTTGGGGGGCTCTTGCATCCAATTCCGCATCCTTCTTTCTTAACTTTCTTCTGCTTTGAACTTTTGTACCAAATGTTTTTAATTCTGGACACTCCTCATTGCAAAAACATTCTAATTTTGGTAAATGATAGAGCTTGAGGGTCTTCACTTGAGGGAATGCAATCACAAGATCTCTTTTCTCTTCGTCTCCTGATTCTTTTGCAATGATTTCTTCCATTTCATGGCAGCTGACAACAACTATTTTTTCTAATTTCACAAGAAGTTTTGCTATGGATGGTGTGAATAAACATTTCAAACTATCACATTCCCATACTTCTAGCAATCTCAAGTTCTTGAAGCCCTTGATATCTCGTGGACCTTTCTTCCATATATGCAACAGCTTCCGTAAACTATATAATCTCAACTCTGTCAAGTTATTGAAGATATTGCTTTCTTCAACATTTAGTCCCTCAAGTTCAAATATCACTTCCAATGAACCACATTCGTCAAGGTGTTCTAGATTTTTCAAACTTTGAATCAAGTAGTATGGAAATAGAGACGACATCTTTGTTTGATTTTGAGTCTCAGTACTCACATTTGGCTCATCTTGATTTGTCAATGTAACCTACCAAAACATTAAAAGAAATGACACTGTCAAAAGTAGACTCAAAAGTAGGCTTAACAAATATAAAACAGTTACATATTTACATTTTCATGCAATATTTCATAGATCTGCTCTTAATTACCATCTACATTACTCATGTATTACAAGCACTATTTACAAAAGGGGGTCTTAACATAATAATGTCTATTATATTTTTTTATTTTTTAAAAATATTTAAATATATTAAAAAATAAAAAAGAAGACTTGTGCTAGGGGTACGGAACGCCAGCACTGCCCATATATATATATATATATATATATATATATATATTATATGGGGGGAAGCGTGATGCCACTTTGACTCTGGAGCTCACTAGCACTATAGCAGTGACCAGCCCAACAAAATCAGAAAGAAAATGACCTCTGGTTTATTAATATGTAATGTGCATTAGTTTACTTATACTGCTTTCTAGATTCAATGCACAAAGTAGTACTACTGCTCTATAATGCAATTAA
This sequence comes from Pterocarya stenoptera, assembly GCA_003123785.1. Taxonomy (NCBI): domain Eukaryota; kingdom Viridiplantae; phylum Streptophyta; class Magnoliopsida; order Fagales; family Juglandaceae; genus Pterocarya; species Pterocarya stenoptera. The sequence goes on from QEOT01007658.1 coordinate 71,907, forward strand.
TTAATAAACTCTCTAAGTGGAAACATTAAGTTGTATTTAATTAAGTCACAATTATTAAGAATCATTAATAAAAGAGGGGCACCCCACGGTGGCCTTTTTTTTAGATCAAGAAATCATTTTTTAAAAATTCTTGTTCTAAACTAATTAAGGGTAATTAGGTAACTGAGTAGATTATAATTTATAGTAAGGACAAATATATTTATTCAATCACCCTATGATTTTTATCATCAAATTCAAACTCTAAAATGAAATAATCATTAGTTTTAATAATAATTTCTTGTATTCTTTGAAAAAGGAGTGAGAGTTTTTTAATGAGTAAAGTGAAGTTCTCCAAAATTTAATTTTTAAAGCGACGTAAAAGGTGAAACTTGGAATGCATGAAAGATAATTTGTGATATAAAAAGATAGCTCAAAAGCTCAATGTTTAATGAAACTAGTAATTATGAAACTAGAAAAAAATACGGCAGAAGGACAAATGAAAAAGATTTACTTTTTACTTTTTATTTTTTTACTGTTATAGGTTTAAACTTAAAATATGAAGATAAATAAATAAAATGAAACTTTTAAATAGTAAAAATGATAAGAAATAGAAGAAAACCAAGTGTTTTAAAAATGTTATAAATAATAATAATAATAATAAACTTTAGTAAGTCTTGATGCACATACCTGATCTTTGTTAAAGTTGTGTTTGTTCTCTCCCGAAATTTGACAAAGTTTTAGGTTGCCAAGAACACCCATACTCTCAAGTACTTTCCAATGATCATGACTTGCATCCTCCTCTTTGAGACGAATTGCATTTTCAAATAAATATCTCCCATCATTTTCAATGTTTATTCTAAATCTCAATTTGGAGTTACTGAAGTGCAATCCTTTTGGCAACCAGTCGATACTTGGTACGCTAATTTCTAAAACCGTCTTTTGACCAAAATAAAGAATTAGGTCAGCAAGACTTGCATTATTACTTGTTCCTTCTTTATTTCCTTCCATCATAGTTGTATATTCCCAGTTCTTGAAGTCTCCCATGTACAACTCTTGTAGTCGAGATAAACGGGATAAGACACCAGCTACAATTTGCTTTAGAGAATGACACCCCTTCATATCCAACATCTTCAGTTGACTAAGATTTCCTATTTCACACGGCAATTCCTCGATCTTGGAATCATGAAAACTAAGAATTTCTAGTTTTTCAAGGCTTCCAATTGCCGACACATCTCCTATGCAACAACTCTCAAGATTTAACATGCGAAGGTTCTCGAGGACCTGGATTGAGAGTGGCAATGACGTCAAGGAAAAGCGGCCTTCTTGCAAAGACAACATTTGTAGCTTATTCATCCCATTAAATAAATTGTCTGGGAACAATATTGAATCCTTTAAACATGATAGTCGTAAAAATTGAAGTTTGGGACACTTCAACCCATTAGGATGCCCTTTTATTTCTCCAAGTAAAAGAGAAATTGTGGTGTAACTGTCATATGTATCCTTATGTGGCCATTCTTCAAGTCTTCTATCCAACTCTACCATAAAACCATGTTCTTCTCTCGATGCAATTGATATGGCAACATCTCGTACAACATCATGCATTTTGACACATTGATCTTTGTTGCTATCCAACAAGAGATTTGATCTTCGAAGACTCCGAACTATTGCATTGACATGTTCTCTTATATCTTCCACAATACTACAACTTTTAAGAAACCTTTTTGCAACTCCATACCTGACTAAATGTTCAACTAGAATATCATAATCTTCGGGATACAAACAACATTGCAAAAAACATGATTTGGCTTCGTCACTTCTTAAGTAATTGTAACTCAACTCTATGCTGGAATATACCTTTAGATCCAGACCGAGGATATTTTGTGGGATAGACTTTTCCAGTTGGTGAAGTGCAGCTTTCCACTCAATTTCATCTCTTTTGTTGCTAAGAGCACTTCCAACCACCGCTATAGCAAGGGGTAAACCTGCACATTCTTTCACAATCTGTTTTGCTATTGGGATTAGATTAGGAGTATTGATACAATCACCTGTCATCACTCTAAAAAGGCTCATAGCTTCTTTTTCATATAAAATTCCAATTGAAAAAATATTATTTGTCATCTGATTGCAAGTTTCTTCACTTCTTGATGTCAACAAGATTTTGCATTTGTTTTCTTTAACAGCACTATAAACTCCAATATCGTCAAGATCCTTACGACCAAATTGTCCCCAAACGTCATCCAATATCACAAGGACTTTCTCAGCCTTAGTCAATCTTAAATATAATTCATTTGCTCTTTGTGGTAAATTCTCTACATCAAGTCTAGAACGTTCTAGCATTTCCGCAAGTTCATCTTGAATCTTTGTTGGATTTGGACTTTGAGACACTACTGCAATGGCGACTTTCTTAAATAAATTATCGGCGCCTTCGACTCTTCTAGCTATCTCTTTGGCCATTTCGGTCTTTCCGATCCCACCCATACCACATAATGCAATTATGTCTATCTTGTCATTCCTTAAAGCCTCCAAAACATTTCCAATAGTTGAATTTCTTGATTCAAAATCCTTAAACAGTTCTGTGAATAATGATGATGATTTCACTTCCGATGGAGGTGTCTTCTTATTGTAGGGCCTAACATATTTTTCATTTTCACATTCTTTTAGCAGCTCATCGATTGCATGAGTATTCTTCTGAGCTTTCTTACCCAAGGAATAGCATAGCTTCAAATTAGGACACCAACCATTCAAGCACATCCTATTAACTTTGACATCTTCTTCAAGGAATTTACCCACTTCTTCAATTTTTTTCTCCACCTTTGTCTGCCACTTCTCAACTACAATTGAGGCTACTTTTTTATTCCATTTGGCTCCATCAACAGATTGTTTCACTGCATCATTCTTCTCAAGTAGCTTCTGAAACTTCTCTTTGAGCATTGCAATACCGCTCTTGTAGGAAATAATATAGCCAAACTGTTTTCCAATTGGACGAACCGAGTATTCTCCTATGATTCCAACAATTGGCGAAATAATTTCCATTCTCCAAAAGCAGTTTTCAGTTTTTGTAATTTTTTTTAATGCTCTTTTGTGAACCCAAATGTTGTATGAGATATAAAACTAAAAGTTGCAAGCAATACTGAAAGAATGAGATGAAATCTGCCACCTGCCCATTTACCAATCAAAGAAGCAAAACAGAAAAAAAGTCAATCAAAATTTGGGGCAAAAAGATATTCAAGAAAAAAACACCAAAATGAAGGAAGATTTTTTTGGAATATTGCAGAAAAACAAGCAAGTAGATCGATGTCAGGACCATGTTGTAGCAAAAAGAAGGTTATGGCCGGGGACATGATCTCAACTACGTACCAACACATTTTTTGTATCAAATTATCTCGTGATCTATATACTATTGATTTTAATCAACTGTAGATATATAGTAGCAAGCTAGATGCCTATAATTTAATTATATTCATAAACATCATGATCTAACAAGTATTTACAAAGTTTGCGACCAATTTTAAAATTATTTTTGTTATTTTGCATTCATTAATATTTTATATGGTAACACACATCATGAACAAGTACTAACTAAAAAATTTGTGACCAATTAAAAGTAATTTTTTGCATGCATTAATAAAGGAATAAGTGGGGAAGAAATTAGTGAGCACCTCTTAATTTTGCAAGATCAAAGGACTTGTTTCAGCTCTTCTGAATTTTCAGCGTTCACTCTTTCTCAGACAGACAACTAGCTCAAGTCTCAACCAATCTGATCTCCTCTGAAAAACAAAAACAAAAGCGTCTAACTGAGTCGAGGGCGTTGTCATGTTTTATTACATACTACGAAATAGACCGTAACTAATGCAAAAGTCCACCTGCAAGTCAAAACATCAAAAGGAAAACAAAATTAAATGATTTAATTGTTAGAAAAGCATAACCACGATCAGGAAATCTAAATTAGGAAAAGAAACCGGAAAAATAAAAACAACCATAAACGAAATAAACTTTTTACTTATTAAAACCCAATGGACATGTAATGTTTTACTAATTTTTATCACATTTTACCATTCTACCAATTATATATTAATTAATAATTATATTCTAATTAAATACATGGGTGATAATATTCTACCAAAAACAGAAATACAATGCACAACATAGAACAAAAATAACCTTATTTTAAAATGACTTTTATTTTGCAGTTATTGTAACATTTATTAACTATTCATACACTTTGCATAATTCAATAGGCCTTTTTTTAACCTTTAATTAATCCATTGAGATTGCTTAAAAAGAAGGTCAATTTTTATAAAATTAAATTTATTTTTAATTAAATTACATAATTATGTTAGTTGATTGAATTTAGTTTCTTTTAAATTATGTAAGAAAGTTATGTTCTAAATTTTTTAATGTAGATTCAAAGAGTAAAAAAGAAAAAAAAAATAACTGAATACTAAATGAGTAGTAAAATATATTGTGTAAGGATATCAATACCGAATACATAGACAAAGATGACCACTTTTGAGGCACAATGGGCTTAATCCATAAAGTTGGGCGTATGGTGCGGATAGATATTAGAAAATTCATCAAATCGACCTGCTTATATTAAAATGCACAAAGAGATATATATATATATATATATATTTATATATATATATATTACGATAAACTACGTATATAGAAGTATATATAAGCTTCGACATTAATAGTACTTTTTTGATAAAATGTTATGCACCCCAAACAATAAAAACTATTTTGATGAAAAGTATTCTCAAGCAACAACCAAACACTTGAAAACAGTTTGTTCTAATATTGTAAAACAATTTGCTAAAAGATTTTTCCATAAAACAAATGGTTTCCCTCGAAATATGAAATGGACCACAGCCACAAGTAATTATCTTTCTAGGACTATATCTAGCATTAATCTTATATATAAATTAAGGGAACCACTACGCAGGGGTGGAACTACTAAGAGGCTTGATGAAACTTTTTTATTTTTCAAAATTTGATAAAAATTAAGTTTTAAAAGATGTTTTTATAAAGTAGACTATATAAAAATTAGTATTTGGCCTCCCCCCCTAAAAAAAACAAATTTTCTAATTCCGCTCTTGTAGCATCATGTACGCAAGAAATTATACAAGGGCGAAACTCTGGTTGCATGGATGCTCCTCTCAGAAATGGGAAGAGTAGTAACTCTACTAGGTTAAGGAATAAAACTTGGAAATGGACGCTAAACAAAATAGAGGAGCATCAAGATAAAGTCTCGGGTTCAAAGAATGATCTTTGCACATCCTTGATTACATTGTGTAGATAAATTTAATTTGAGGTGAGAATGTAATTAAAAGGACTTTTAGAGATTATAATGGTTAATTGATCATGTTTACAGTGAGTGCACAGAAACCGAGGACACACAAATAAATAATTTAAAGAGTTAAGGATGCATTGTAACTTGTAAGTAGAGAGATCTATAAATTGAACTTGTCATTTATGACTATTTGTGGAATTTATTGTTTTATTTGAAATATGATTTGATTAATTTACATATTTTTAACATACTTTTAGAAAACTGCTTAATTGACTATGAGTTGTGTAACTGAGATTTTGTCATGACTCTACGTGCTGGGACAGGTATATTCTCAATGGAACTCTCTCGAACACTTTAAAGAGAAATACTTTTCAATTTTAAATTTTTAACTTTCTAATCTAATTATTACTTAATCATTATAATTTTTTCAAATTTTTAAAAAGAAATTCTAACTTTTTTAATTGTTTATTTACTTAATAACTAAGGAATTAGCTTTTAGTATATTGATTTTTTTTTTATATTTTTTTAAAATATTTTAAAATAACAAAAAAAAATGACTAATTTAGTCAAACGGTCATTGAATCGGTGCTACTCTGCTCGGCAGAGTAGCACCGCTCTAATTCTTATATTCTATTATCTTCTTCTCCTTCCTCTCATGTTGACACAACATTTCTCTCGCACCTCTCTCCTATCATACAATCATCTCCTGCTGACATCTCTTTTTACCCTTCCTCCCATGCCAATGTCACACCTCTCTACGATCTTAAGCAAAGATCGTCATTGTGGATCTATAACTTAAAGACCCATAGTGAATTTTATGACCCACGACCGCTAGCTATTGTGGATCTATGAGTTTTATTAGCAGGTCCATAGTTTTATGACCCACAACCTAGCTCGGTCATGGGTCTATAAGCTTTATGAGCCAGAGTCATGATAGCAAATATATATTTCTTTGCATAGGCTTGAGGTTTTTTTTTTTTTTTTTTTTTTTTTTTT
>QEOT01007658.1:78198-110007 GCA_003123785.1 Pterocarya stenoptera
AAAAAAAAAAAAAAAAAAACTCATTGAATGAGAGAGAATAAACAAGAAAGAAACTCAAATACACCTCGGCAGAAAGAATTTAATATTATCGATCTTGCTTCTTAATTTTTGCTACCCTTTTCAACTATTCAATTGGGTTTTAGGTTATAAAGACAAATGGACATGATAGATCAAAAATTTTTTTATAGGGCGCAAAGATTAATGTTTAGGCAACAATATTTATGCATTAAACAAAAGTATTAAAAATATATACCTACAACATAAATTTATACTAAAAACTATATATTCTTTAATTTTTTAAATATTAGGCTATTAGCTGCTGTATGAGATGCTAGAATACATGTCTAAGGCCAAAAAAAAAAAAAAAGGAAAACAGAGTCCTAAAACCGACATATGCCAAGGGCGAACAATAGTATATGAGACCTTGTTACCATTTATATATTCACAATTACAAATCAAAGAAAGTATTAAACTAAAAAAGAAAATAGCAAGGAATTGGAGCAAAAACATGATGAAGAAACATCAAAATGAAGAAGGGAAAGTTTCTGGAACTAACCTCTAGCTATGGCGCTACGGCTACCTCTAGAAAGCAGAGAAGTATATATATAGCACAGAAATGTAGGTATGGATTTGAGAAAAGTGATGTTGGAAAACAATAGCAGAGCAGCAGAGCGATATTAAGCAAAATGTAGTTTAGATAGAAATCACAAGGATGATAGGAGAATGACCATCGTGTCTTGTCTCTACTTATAATATGAGAGTAAACGTCTTTTGCAAGAACATGAGGACCTGTTCTTTCTTTGCAATTTTGTCGATTATATTCTTTTCTTTACATGCATTCCAATATACCTTCCTTGCAAACCAATAAATGAGGATCAGGTTCTTTCTTGGCAATTTGGTCGATTATATACTTTTCTTTACATGCATTCCAATATACCTTCCTTAAAAAACCAATCTCATGAACGAATATGTAAGCAAGTGCAGATTCACTTTCTACAATACTCACTATCATTTCATTAAGTTCGATAAATTAAAGAAAAAGAATAAAGTAAGATAAACTAAAAAAGAATAAAAGGAGAATGGCAAAGAGAATGTGATTCTTGCTTGGCCATTGTGCCATCAAAAGTTCTTTCATTTGCACATTTGCCTTCATTAATTCTCTTGACATCATATATAGGAGCTCAAAGTGACACAATATTTCGTTTTTCAGGCTGAGAGGGTGAAGGAAAGGTTTATGTTCTTCTTTTTATTCTATATATATATATATATGTATGTATGTATTAAAACAAAGAGAAACCAGTGACCACTGATCAAATAAGCGTACGTAAGCACGTTCTTGTTAAACTCAATGGCTAATTATTGACTAACAAGATGTGTCTTGCATGCAATTGGAAAAATAAACTGAGCCATGGCTAATAAATTAATGACATCTAATTAATTTCCATTTTTTAATATTTACAAGTGATAATAAAGGCTTTTAGCTTTAATTTGTCTTTTACTTAACCAGAGTAGATGATTATGTTTTACCAAAACTTAAGATGAAAAACAGCAAACAGTTTTCATATATTGGTCTTATGTATATATATTCTTGAGTTTCTTCCTATCTGTTGGTAATTTGGATCTACCAAATTCACCCCTAGGATCCACACTATGCAGAAATATAAGGAAAAACAGAGAAATAATAACAACATAATTGATTTACCTGGAAACTCCCAATACAGGAAGAAAAAACCAGCAGTCCAGAGAAGAAAATACACTATGTGAAAAATTGTTACAATCACACAATTTTTCTCCTCACCCCAAGTAACACTCACAAAGTTTTCTCACTAGTAAAACTTTAACTCTCAGCTCTTCCCTTTTACAAAAGAAAAGTCAACAGAGTTTTTAGTCACAAGTTACTATTTGATAACTTATTACTTGGTATCTATAAAACTAAAGGGCTAAGCCCTCTATTTATAAGCCCAATGGGCTGCTCCTATTTAGTTTCCCACCGGTGTGGGACTAAAAATGAGCAAACCCAACAATCTCCACCTTGCGAATTTGGCTGATCCCACAGCCACGCTCCACCTGGATGAAGATCTTTCATAGCTTCCGCTATCATGAAACTTTATGCCATTGTCTTCATGCTAGAAGACCAACTAAAGTTGCGCACAGTTTTAGTTTCTCAAGTGTAATACCCTTTGTCAACATATCAGCAGGGTTCTTGCTTCCACAAATTTTCTCAAGTAACAAATGTCCGTCATCTAACAATGATCGTATAAAGTGATACCTGATCTGTATATGCTTAGTCCTGGAATGAAATGCTGGGTTCTTGGCGAGGAATATGGCACTCTGACTGTCGCTGTATAGAGTTCCCTTCTGAATTTCTTTACCCAATTCCTCCAAGAAACCCTGCAACCAAATCATCTCCTTTGCAGCTTCTGACACTGCAATATACTCAGCTTCTGTAGTGGACAGAGAAACTGTTTTCTGCAGATTAGAACCCCATGATACTGCAGTACCACCCAGAGTGTAAACAAAACCTGTGGTACTCTTTCTGCTATCAGTATCTCCAGCTAGATCAGCATCAACATAGCTCTGCAACTCTAAGCTCTCTCCTGAGAAACATAAGCACGTTTCTGAGGAGCCTTTTAGGTATCTTAGAATCCACTTCACAGCTTCCCAATGTTGTTTTTCTAGGTTACTCATGTATCTACTCACAACTCCCACTGCATGGGCAATATCTGGTCTTGTGCAAACCATAGCATACATAAGTGAACCAATAGCTGAGGCATAAGAAACCTTACTCATGTAATCTTGTTCCTCTTCTGACTTTGGTGATTGATCTTTGCTGAGTCTAAAGTGACTTCCCAAGGGTGTGCTAACTGGTTTGGCATGATCCATATTGAACTTGCTAAGTACCTTTTTCACGTACTCAGTCTGCGAGAGTCTCAACTTGCCTTTGACTCTATCTCTGACAATTCTCATGCCAAGGATTTGTTTTGCAGCTCCCAAATCCTTCATTGCAAAGTGCTCTGACATCTGCTTCTTTAAATCATTGATCTCATCAATATTAGCTCCTGTTATAAGTATGTCATCCACATACAACAACAGAATAATATAAGAATTGTCAAAATGCTTGATATAGCAACAGTGATCTGCCTGACATCTAATGTACCCTACACTGCACATAAAACTGTCAAACTTCTTGTACCACTGTCTAGGAGCTTGCTTCAGGCCATACAAGCTCTTCTTCAGTCTGCAAACTGAACCTTCTTTTCCCTGTACTACAAACCCCTCAGGTTGGTGCATGTAGATGTCTTCTTCAAGGTCTCCATGAAGAAAAGCTGTATTCATATCTAACTGTTCAAGAAATAAATCTTCAGTAACAACCATAGCTAGCACTATCCTGATGGTTGTGATCTTCACCACAGGAGAAAAAATCTCAGAGTAATCAATACCCTGTTTCTGCTGAAAGCCTTTTACAACAAGTCTGGCCTTGTACCTCTTACTGCCATCTTGCTCAGTCTTCACCCGGTACACCCATTTGTTGTGCAATGCTTTCTTCCTTGATGGAAGTTTTGTCAACTCCCATGTCTGATTCCCTAACAAGGTATCCATCTCATCCTTCATAGCCAACTCCCACTTGCTAGAATTTTCATTTTGCAAGGTTTCTTCATAACTCTGTGGTTCTCCACCATCTGTCAGCAGAATGTAATTCAAGGCAGGTGAGTAACGTTGTGGGGGACGAATAGTCCTAACTGACCTGCAAATTGCAGATGCAGGAGTAGACGGCTCTGGTTCTGACTGTGGAATAATAGGAACGGGTGCACTGGACCCATTCTCCCTATCACTCATATCTCTGCACTGCACAGTGGCCTCTGATAGGTCATCCAAGTTCACGAACTCGGATTTATGAGGCGCTGTTTCAGCAACTCTACTGGACTTATCTTTGTACATAATCTTCTCATTAAATATCACATTCCTACTTCTTATAATCTTCCAACCCTAATCATCCCAGAAACGATAGCCAAAAGCCTCATCTCCATAGCCAATGAAATAGCATTTCTTTGACTTAGCCTCAATTTTACTACGAGCATCAGAATCAATAAGAACATAAGAGAGGCAACCAAAAGTTTTAAGGTGAGAAAATTTGACCTCTTTCCCGCTCCAAGTCTCCTCAGGCAATTCACAATCCAACGGAACTGATGGTCCTCTGTTTATCAAGTAGTCAGCAGTGTTGACTGCATCTGCCCAGAAAGTGGGTGGTAACCCAACGTGCAGCCTCATGCTTCTAGCACGCTCATTAATGGTTCTGTTCATACGCTCAGCAACTCCATTTTGTTGTGGTGTTCCAGGAATGGTCTTCTCCATTCTGATACCATGAGTTGCACAGTACTCCTTGAACTCTCCATCAATATATTCTCCGCCATTGTCAGACCTTAAGCATTTCAGCTTTAAGTCTGTCTCTGTTTCAACCAGGGCCTTCCAATTTTTGAACACATTAAATACATCAGATTTATGCTTCAAAAAATAAACTCATACCTTCCTGCTGTGGTCATCAATGAACGTGACATAGTACCGAAAACCTCCAAAGGATGCCACTGGGGAAGGTCCCCACACGTCTGTGTGCACAAGATATAATTTTCCTATTTTCAGTGTTCTACCACTCTTCAAGAAACTGACCTTCTTTTGTTTCCCCATAATGCAACTCTCACACATACTGAGATCAACTGACTTCAATTCTGGTAGCTTGCCTCTGGACAGTAGTTCTTTCATGCCCTTCTGACTTATATGGCCAAGCCTACAATGCCATAAATCTGTTGTGTTCTCTGCAACGGTAGTAGCAATAGTATTGTTCAAACTAGTAGTCAAATAGAGTGTACCAGTTTTCTTACCTCGAGCCAGATGCCCCTTTAGTGACCTTCCAGGTGCTATCTGAGAACACTACTGAATTGCCACAATTATCGAGCTGCCCAACAGAGATGAGATTCTTCTTCAACTCAGGAATGTGTCTGACCTTCTGCAAGGTCCATTTGTTCTTGTTAGGGAGTGAAATATCAATGTCTCCCATTCCCACCACGTTCAAAGCCTCTCCATCAGCCAAATATACCTTCCCAAAATCACCTGCAACATAGTTTTGCATTATTTCCCGACAGGAAGTTGTGTGGAAAGAAGCTCCTGAATCCAGTATCCAGTCATCAACTGAAGTATGAACTGCAAGTAATAGTGCATCATGTACTTCTTCAGTTACCACATTAGCACTATTATTCTCTTTCTTAGGATTTCTGCAATTCCTTTTTATGTGACCAGTCTTGCCACAATTCCAGCAAGTTGCCTGCTGCCTAGGCTTTGTCTTGCTCTTGTCCCTGTTCTTTGATTTTGATCTGCCTCTGTTTGAGTTCCTATCTTGTGATCTCCCCCGAGAATCAATATTAAGGGCTGAACTCGAACCCGAGGTCTCGCCTGAATCTGTCCTGCGTACCTCCTCAGTCAAAATCAAATCACGAATAACATCATATTTCAATTTTGACTTACCAGCAGAATTACTGACAGCAATTCTCATGGCTTCCCAACTATTTGGCAAAGATGCCAATAGTATCAGTGCACGTATCTCATCATCAAATTCAATTTCAACAGACGACAATTGATTTGTGATAGTATTAAAATCATTCAGATGTTGTGCAACAGATGTACCATCTGCCATCTTCAAATTGAATAACTTTTTCATCAGATGTACCTTGTTATTCGCTGACGGCTTTTCATACATGCCTGACAAAGCCGCTATGAGATCCGCAGTCGTCTTTTCCTTGATGACGTTGTGTGCAACCGATCTCGACAGGGTTAGCCGAATAACCCCCAGAACCTGTCGATCTAGCAGATCCCAATCATCAACTGCCATGGTCTCTGGCTTCTTCCCAAATAATGGAAGATGGAGTCTCTTCCCATAGAGGTAGTCCTCTATCTGCATCCCCCAGTATCCATAATCTGTGCCATCGAACTTCTCGATGCCCGATACCTTTACTTCTTCTCCAGCCATCTCCTTAGACCCAAACCCTAGCTCTTGATAATTTTACCGTAGAAATGAATAGTACTCACTATGTAAGTTCCCAGGAAAGATTACTCTTTCATAGACAGAACTTCAAGGTTCCCAGGAAAGAATGGAGGGTCACAATGGACACACTTAGAAATTTCCAATCTCCTTAGACAGAACCTCCTTAGACTATACGTATCCACACTACTACACCAAAGCTCCACCCTACAAAAAGGACCCCAGCTCTGATACCAATTGTTGGTAATTTGGATCTACCAAATTCACCCCCCAGGATCCACACTATGCAGGAATATAAGGAAAAACAGAGAAATAATAACAACACAATTGATTTACCTCGAAACTCCCAATACAGGAAGAAAAAACCAGCAGTCCAGAGAAGAAAATACACTATGTGAAAAATTGTTACAATCACACAATTTTTCTCCTCACCCCAAGTGACACTCACAAAGTTTTCTCACTAGTAAAACTTTAACTCTCAGCTCTTCCCTTTTACAAAAGAAAAGTCAACAGAGTTTTTAGTCACAAGTTACTATTTGATAACTTATTACTTGGTATCTATAAAACTAAAGGGCTAAGCCCTCTATTTATAAGCCCAATGGGCTGCTCCTATTTAGTTTCCCACCGGTGTGGGACTAAAAATGAGCAAACCCAACACTATCAGCATCCAAGAAGCAACCAGCTCCAACTCAGCCTCTCATCGTGCCACTCAACACCATCAGGCTAAGAATGAAGGCATCGTGTTGAGTGGCACGATGAGAGGCTGAGTTGGAGCTGGTTGCTTCTTTGATTCTGATACTTCCAATTTATAACAAGGCAATATGCGGTTTCTAGAACTTGAAAAAGCATTAGACTGTCTTATTTGGTTAAGAAATTGAAAAAGCATCTCAATTAGAGAAGAATAGCAGACCTGAAAATAACAATGTCTTGTGTCTACTTATATGAGTCTAAATGCCTTCTGCAAGAAAATGAGGATCTGGTTCTTTCTTGTCAATTTTGTTGACTATGTGCTTTTCTTTACATGCATTCCTACCTTACTTGCAAACCAATAAATGAGGATCAGGTTCTTTCTTGGCAATTTGGTCGATTATATACTTTTCTTTACATGCATTCCAATATACCTTCCTTAAAAAACCAAGCTCATGAACGAATATGTAAGCAAGTGCAGATTCACTTTCTACAATACTCACTATCATTTCATTAAGTTCGATAAATTAAAGAAAAAGAATAAAGTAAGATAAACTAAAAAAGAATGAAAGGAGAATGGTAAAGAGAATGTGATTCTTGCTTGGCCATTGTGCCATCAAAAGTTCTTTCATTTGCATATTTGCCTTCATCATTTCACAGTGACACAATATTTCGTTTTTCAGGCTGAGAGGGTGAAGGAAAGGCTTATTGACTAATATAAATATATATATGTATATAAACAAAGAGAAACCACTGATCAAAAAAGCGTACATATGCACGTACTTGTTAAAACTCAATGGCTAATTATTGACTAACCGAGCTATGGCTAATAAATTAATGACATCTAATTAATTTCCATTTTTTAATATTTAAAAGTGATAATAAAGCCTTTTAGCTTTAATTTGTTTTTGACGTAACTAGAGTAGATGATTATGTTTTACCAAAACTTGAGATGAAAAACAGCAAACAGTTTTTCATATATTGGTAGGCTGCATCACAAAGGCAAATCAATTTTCATATTGGACATTGCAGCAGAACTCACTGCGAAAATGATTCATTGCCACGACCAAGTGACAAAAAAGTAAAACCATTTTCATTGGCAGAATTTTTATGCAAGCTGTCTCAAGCAGGCCTAACAACCCTCTAGAACCTCTGTTTTGGTATGAGTTATGAACTTATGAGTGCTAAAAACCTCTGTTTTGGGATGAGTAATATTTTTCAAGCTGTCTCTTTCCGAGAGAGAGAATTAGGAATTAGTGTTGAATTAGTAGATAGATTAGCCAGACTAGATTTGAATCTTTTAATTGATTTAAGTGTTGTAGTACCATTTACACTACCTGCAGATAGATTTGAATCTTTTGCTGATGAAAAAAATCTACTCTTTTGCAATACATCCCAAACCATGAAAAGTTGTGGAGGAAAAAGAGAACAAAGAAAAAGGAGAGTTGGGGGCATATTTAAGTAATCACACCCCAACTAGCAATGTACTCCAAGAAAAGAGGTATTAAAGGTGGGTATTAAAGGTGGGCAACCAATTTTGGTTGCGAATAGTTTTTTAGTTACAATAAATTGGTCGCAAAATTCCGTTTTTGTTATAGTGTATATATTTACAAAGTTTGCAACCAATTTTAAAAGTATTTTTGTTATTTTGCATTCATTAATATTTTATAAGGTAACACACATCATGAACAAGTACTAACTAAAAAAGTTGTGACCAATTAAAAGTAATTTTTTGCATGCATTAATAAAGGAATAAGTGGGGAAGAAATTAGTGAGCACCTCTTAATTCTGAATTTCCAGCGTTCGCTCTCTCAGACAGACAACCAGCTCAAGTCTCAACCAATCTCTCCTCTGAAAAACAAAAACAAAATCATCTAACTGAGTCGAGGTGGTTGTCATGTTTTATTACATACTACGAAATAGACCATAACTAATGCAGAAGTCCACCTGCAAGTCAATACATCAAAAGGAAAACAAAATTAAATAATTTAATTGTTAGAAAAGCATAGCCACGATCAGGAAATCTAAAATAGGAAAAGAAACCTGAAAAATAAAAACAACCATAAACGAAATAAACTTTTTACTTATTAAAACCCAATGGACATGTAATGTTTTACTAATTTTTATCACATTTTACCATTCTACCAATTATATATTAATTAATAATTATATTCTAATTAAATACATGGGTGATAATATTCTACCAAAAACAGAAATACAATGCACAACATAGAACAAAAATAACCTTATTTTAAGATTTGGTTCATTTACGGTAAAGAGTAAAAATGACTTTTATTTTGCACTTATTGTAACATAAATTAACTATTCATACAATTTGTATAATTCAATAGGCCTTTTGTTTAACCTTTAATTAATCCATTGAGATTGCTTAAGTAGCAAAACCTTTTAGAATACTGTCTCTCCTAGCCTAACTGCGGAATCCTCTTATAAAAGGGAATCCAAATGCCCTTGTGTACTGTTTTTGGAAAGAAAAATATATACACATAATACTTTTCATAATATTTTACACAATAATATTTTAAAAAGATGAGTATTTTTGTAAACTATCTTATAAAACGAATATTACTTTACAAAAATATTCTTATTTTATAATATGTAAAGTGTAATTTATTGTAAAATATGTTATGTATGTATCATTTCTCATGAGACGGAGCTCTTGAAGCAGAAGAAGCCACGGTTGTGTTTTTTTTATATTATTATTTGGCATTCATTTACAAAGGTAAAACACATCATGAACAAGTAATTAAAAAGTTTGTGACCAATTAAAAGTAGTTTTTTTCCATGCATTAATAAGAAAGTGAGGGAGAAAATAGTCAACTGCATGCACCTCTTAATTTTGCAAGATCAACGACTACTTCTTTAGGCTCTTCTGAGTGTCCAGCGTTCTCTCTTTCTCAGGCAGACAAATCTCAATCAATTTTTCCTCTGAAAAACAAAAACACAAGTACTGCCTAATACCTCGTTTGATTACGCAGTTTAAATTAGATGAAATCTTTTGTTGAAAGTTGAATAAAATATTGTTAAAATATAATTTTTTAATATAATTTTTATTTTGAGATTTGAAGAAATTGAATTGTTTTTGAAAAATATTTATTATATTTTATATAAAAATTAAAAAAATTATAATAATTAGATAAAATGAGATGAAATAAGATAATCTTATATATCCAAATCGGTAACTCTCTCCTCTCCTAATTGTTTTGTATACATTTGCCTCTGATCCCACATTCTGCAAAAAGTCAATGAGGAAATTCCTCATGATTTTGATTATTTGATCGGGATTGACGATATTGCAATTATTGACGAAGTTAAATGTTAGGTAGATGCAATTAGGTTGAGGCAATTATCTGATAATATTTTTGTGTATACTAATGAAATGAATCGAAGAAAGATATTTTATTGACTTTTTGATTGTGCTTCACCAAGACTGGGCTTAAACCCTCATGAGGCCCATCATCCGGCCCTTTAGCTAAATCATAAGGACGTTCAGTAGGCTGAAAAGCAGAGCCAAAATCCATCTTCCAAGGATGACCGTGAGACTCTTCCTAGTCCTTCTCCTCATTAAACGCCAGTTGCTTCCCCTTATTCAACGAAACCGAAATATCTGCATCCATTACAGGTTGAGAATCCGGAATCTTATCTCCTCCAAGATTTTGGATAACAGCGTCTCCAGACAATACGTCTTCTGGAATTCCCTCCGCCGCCTCCCTCCCTATAGGTACCGGAGTAGTACTCGTAGCAGGTGAAGATTTATGAGGGGTAGAAACTGGACACTCTCTTCTCTTAACTGAATAGCCCCGGTCACCATAGCCTCCAAATCGCAACCAAGGTCCATAAAAAACTGCATCTACATCTGAAGACTGATATTGATAACAGTGACTGCATTCCTTTTTCAGAGTGACCCAAACGACCACAATGATAACAAAAATTCGGCAACCTCTCATACGAGAATCTTACCCAGAATGACTTGCCAGTGTGAAGTGTGATTCCTCTAATCTTAGGTTGTGGCGATACATCATTTTTCTTTGTTTTATTTTTCATTTGTTTATAGAAATTAGAGTGAAGTCTAGGGTTCAAACTTTGTAGTGATTATATGAAAAGTAATCACTTGTCATACAATCTTAACATAATTTTATTTTTTAATATCATACAATCTTAACATTTGAAACCCAAATTTTATTTGTTTGACAAATTAAATGGAAAATACTTTAATCACAAAGAGATTACACAAAAGTAAATTACTATACGCATGGTAGATTACAAGCATTATTTCTACCTTCCTTTGAAACCACTCCCCAATGGTATGGAAGCAGATTCCAGCTTTACATTCTTAAAAACTTTTAAGTTTTTCATTGCATACTCTAAAAAATTAATTAAGAGAAGAAGTAGGTGAAGAAGAAATTTGAAGCAATAGTACTACTGGGATTAATATTAAAAAAACATATGAAAGCTTGAAATTAATGAACCTTCCAAAAAGCAAATTTATTATATCTTTTACCAAAACTTGAGATTAAAAACATCAAACAGTTTTTCATATTTTGGTTGGCTGCATCACACTCAAAATCTTGTGGGTCTAATGCAGTTTCCAGAATTGGAGGCAACCATGTCCATTTAATAATCATTTTCCTACTAATTAATCTCTCAATCAAATGCCAAAATGCACAACCATCTCATTTCTATTTAAGTTTATGTGGATATATGAGGTTCACTTTAAATGCTAAATGTGTTGCTTAGTTCCATCTATCCTCTTCTTATAAATTACATGGATACAACCCCCATATGCATGTCAATGTGACATCCTTAAAAACATAGACGAATATAGCCTGACAATTATGCGTTTAATGAAACATATACATACAAAATGACTACCAAAACAACAGCTACTTCTTACTCACAACCAATGATAAAAAAAAAAAAAACAAAGAACAGGGGACAAAGGAAAGGGGGTTGGTTGAGATCTAAACCTTAAGTGATATTTGTTACCACGGTTTTCTTCCGCCACAAGTGAGATATTTATATATATATATATAATTGAGCTAATGCACATAGTTGGCCGTCCTAAATAATCATTTTGTGCTTGGCAGTTCACAACTTCTAACATTGCATCAGAGAAAATAGAGATTCTCTCTAATTGGTTGGCCGTACAGTGTTTGTAAGGTCCACTTCATGTGTGGAGTTTATGGTGCACCGGCTAATATAAGCTACTATATGGAATCAAGGTGGAGAGACATCAAAATATTTAGAAAGTGCTAGATATGATAATTAAGACCAGTAAGGCTAAATTTACAATTTACAGCAGAATTCTCTGCAAGAATGATTCAGTGCCACTACCAAGCGACAAAAAAGTATGCAAGCTGTTCTTGGCCAATTGTTCTTAACATTCTTTTGGACATGAAGTCATGTTCTTGGGCATAATTTGTATGCAAGCCGTCTCAAGCTATCCTAACAAATGGCAATATAGTCCTTGTAAAGGCTCTTTTTTAATTTAAACTGAAATGAGTTGCAAGTTATTTAATGAGAGAGAGAGAAAGAGAGAGAGAGAACCATGACTAGTTCAGCAGCAAACCAAGAGATATTTTTCTTTCCCCAATCCACTCGGTTACAACTTGCATCCTAAAAACTACTAAAAGTCGCAATGTGCACCTTAAATCAATGTTTGATTTTTAATTTTTTAGATAATTGAGCTAGTTAGATAATCACATAACAGAAGAAAAACGAGAGTTGGACGCATACTTAAGCTTGAGTTGACTTCAGTCTTTTTTCAGATTCAAACAAAAGCAGTAATCGTACTCGAGGTAATCGAAACGACAAAAAAAGAGGCATTTTCATGACAACTTCATCTTCTAATAACTCCAATATTTAGAAAAGATACAGAATAGAAAATTAAAGTGAATACCAATGTCTACTACTACAGAGCTCTATAATTAATCCTAGTAGTACGATCCTATTTTCCATGCTATGTTATGAAATACAAATCACTGATTTGGAAAGGTCGACTCTTTCCTTCTTTGAATAGTTGTTGGTGGGTTGAAGTTCATCAATGCTAGAATGGAGACATGAAATATTATACTTCTAAACTGGTGGCCGCAAATCTATATGATAAGTGGTTCGGAGTAAACACTATCCATGATGTGGGTGAAGAAGGGAAAGTGAGAGTTTTTATTAATGGTATCCAAAAGTATACTTTTGGGGAACAATAGAGGGTAGGCAGCATGTATTCAAATCATGTGGTGTTTATGTCGTACCAGTTGATTTGAGTACGTAACTACATGGAATCGAGCTGGAAATATCATCAAGAAACTGCATAATTGTCCTGATATCGACTTATACATATTATTCAGATTTTGATGTACTCGATCGATCCAGAAGAACTGATCTCTTAAGAATGGAACTATGGTCGTCCAACATTGTAATTCATAACCTGGGCAGGCATTAGATTCACCTAGAAATAAGATAAAAATTCGAGTCTACTTGATGTTGAATCATGTTTTCGGAAATAGGAAGCAATCAAATCATTCAATTTCATTCCCAATAACATCATATAATTTGACTCGTTCACTCTTATTTCTAAATCCAAATGACTAATATCTCAAAGATATACTAAAACATTCATATAATTTCAATCTTAGACAATCAGAAATTCCAGTGCCCTGTAGCAGTTGTTCCAGCACCAACATGATGAACCTGCATATAAAGTTGTGTGATGCAATTACAAACTTTTAAATGATTGGAAACCTACAAACTATCCCAAAAGCATTAGTTGATAGGAATGGTGGATTTCATCATTTAATTGATGTTAATGCAAATGACTCTGCAACCCAAAGGAAACTCAAGAAAAAATGACAACTTTCTCCAGTATCATAAAGGAAACAATCCAAGTAGCAGTTCTCCAAATGGAATGAGATTTTATCTAAGGGAGTACTTACAAGAGAAGGGTGTAAAGTTATTTAAATTCTACTTAATCACTACTTAATAATTAGATTTACCCACAACCAAAAGTTTTCTTATCCATACATAAAGCAGAACTCAACACAACAGAGCATGAGAGCAATGGGGAGACAACCAACCATGACGACATTACTCTAAAAAAATTCTCATAAAGATGCATGCTACATTTACATACAATGTAAGATTAATTAGCCTTTCAAGTGTCAATACACAGAGATTAAATAAAACAGATAACAGAGGGAGAGACTGTCTGGGGATGAGAAAGAGCAGAGGAAGAAATATTCCGAGTTCATATGTCATTTGATATTTCCAAGTTTAGCTTTCTAGCAGACATCTTATTTATATGCATAATGCAGAAGACTATACAATGGCTAGAAAAAAATCTCTCCAAGTTTTTGTCCGAACTTAAAGGTCTAAGGCGCAGAGAGAAAACACATAATTTTGTAGGTATGCATGGAGTTCTCATTTAGAATAAATAAGGATATGGAAGCATTTTGTCGCATAGCTTGTTGGTGTGCTTGAGCACTTTCATCCATCAATATGGCTAATCTCCTTGAGATATAACTAAGAGGAGAAATGAAAAATCATTAATGGAAGTAAAACGAGAGTAGATATAGTTCATACAGTGAGCAGTTCATGTTTTGGAGTTGTGGATTAATATGGTACCATTAGACCGTTGGCCCTCTTGATTTTGACAACTTCTTTGACGTTGGTGATACATCATTGAATCAGAATCATAGTTAGATATTACAGAGTAAAATGCCTAAAACTTACGAGGTCCAAGAGTCAAACTAGTTTGACCTTATGAATTCAGGTCAAAGTGAAGCATATTCTCTACAATTCAGATTGTCCCTTATCAAATGCTACATAGATGTGGTACCAACGGAATGAGATAAAACGGAAGGAGATCAATGTTTTTTTTATAATCAAAGATTTCATTGAATCAAACAAAACAATTGTCCTTGCACAATATTGCTTCTATCAAGCCAAACAGCTTGAGATACAAAAGGACACCCCTCCCACTATATTTCAATATCTTCTACCCCCCCCCCCATGCATATCTTGCTAAGAGATGAGCAGCTGAGTTTCCCAATCTCTTGACATAAGAAATCTGAACATCTCTGAATCCACACATCAACCTTCTTATATATCTGAGTAAATAATCAAAGTCTGTTAAAAAAGTAGAGCCATCCTGTAATGCATTGACCAGAACCAAACAATCAATTTCAAGTAGCAAATTCGGCACCCCCCCACTGAGCACACAACTGTAAAACCCTCAACATAGCCGTTGCTTCAATAAATTCTGAAGAGAGCACCTCCCTTTCTACTTTACTGCAGGCCACAATCACACTACCTTTCTCATCTCTAAGAAGAACACCGACTGTGGGTTTGTAATTTCTTAATGTATAGAATAAAATGAATACCATTTTCGAATCTCTACTACAGAGCTCTATTTGTGTGTTCTGTGTGGAAGCCTCTCCAACTTTATACTAGTCATGTAACTAGCAACACCATTTCCCCAAATTTGAAGAAAAAACCACTGCAGAGGTTTTAGTTGTCCATCTTTCTCCAAAAAAGCAGTAGGTACGGGTAGCTCTGGAGGTAAATGCTGATGAAAAGCATCACTTGTAGCCGCAACACCATCATCTTTCTCAATCGATTTTGCCAGTTCCATTGCTCTTGATTTAAACTGGAAATGCTGATTAATTAAATTAAATCAATCGACTTTACAAGAGAAGTGTGTAAAGTTAATTAAATTCTACTTAATAACAGTTTGAGCTTTCTTATCCAAACATAAAGCAAAACGGACCACATACAGCAAAACATTGGGGACACAACCAATCATGAGGGCATTCCATTAAACAAATTCTCAAAAATATGCATAGTGCAGTGACATACAATGCAAGATTGATTAGTTTAATTTCAAAGAGAGAGAGAGAGAGAGGTCTCACAAATTTCTTAAGAGAAAATGCAAAGAGTAGGTTTCAAATGAAAATATAGAAACTATGGTATAGTGTAAACAAAACCATTTTTAAGAAAAAATTTTGGCACGTATTGCCTTTTCGAAAAAATGATGCATGGCATAATTTATCATTTAGGAAAAAACTAATATAATAAAGGAAAAAAAAATCTATGGCATGGATACAATCTTTGAGGCTTTCAAATGTTCCACAGGACCACAATAATAAGAAGAGCAGGGGAAGTAATATGCCGAATTCATATATCATTTATTATAGAAGAAGGCCATACAATCACTTGGAAAAAAAAACTTCCTTCAATTCTTGTCCAGAGTTAAAGGCCTCAAATGAGAGAGAGAATCACACATACAGTAGTAGGTAAGCATGCAGTTCGAATTTTG
The DNA here is from genome assembly GCA_003123785.1 of Pterocarya stenoptera. Lineage (NCBI taxonomy): Eukaryota > Viridiplantae > Streptophyta > Magnoliopsida > Fagales > Juglandaceae > Pterocarya > Pterocarya stenoptera. Next base: position 94,245 of record QEOT01007658.1, read on the forward strand.
TACTTAAAATAATTAAAATTTCTCTTCTGGGAGGAAAAAAATGATTACTGCATTTGGATGTGGAAACATCGTGTTGCAACGAGGCAAAAAAACTTGTGCCACAAACAAGCTCTTCAGTCTAACACTTATGCCACAAACAAGCTCCAGTCTAACACTGGTCTTGCAAGGTCTATCGGGGAAAGTTTGTATTTAAATGCAGACCAAAAATAAAACTTACATGGTGAGGAGACATACCAATTGAGAATGATGCGAGCCAACCAAACCAAGCACATGCTCAATATCCTTGGAATGAAAAACCTTGCGGCAAACTGGGCAGACTCCACATTTTCTTTCCCATTGCTCCATGTGGATCTAAAAAATATCAGATTAGTTAGATATATCATTAAGATGGCAGAAAATTAGAACTTATTTTCTCGTCACATCACCTGATCCCATGCAAGACAAATTCTAAAGTGCCAGCAAGCACCACTATTGGCAACCAAAACAATCTGGAAATGGGGACCAACGGGCTCCACAAGTCAAACAGAAATTCTGTCACTCAATTTTCAGTAGCTCCAGAAACTCCAAACCTGGAAGACAATCTCTCAGGGGCAGGGCAAGCAAAACCAACTGAAAGAAACCGATGCTTTAATATGATTTTCTTTGCAAAGTATTTAATTGGGGGAGCTCGTTCACACTTCACATGATGAGAGACAAATTCGTAATAAACTCTCCAGCTGCTAATTAATTAGAGAAAACTACGAAATGTAACAAAAAAAGAAGAAGGAAATTGATCGAATTGAGGAGTTAACCTGCTATGGAGACTTGGAGCTCTGTGAGATCTCCTGTAAATTCGCCTGAAATTTTGAAAACAAAAACTTAAAATACCTCTATATATACTCACGTTTAATATCTCTTGCAAATTTGCCAGCAAATTGGGAAACCTGCTAGGTAACGTACCTTTCCTTTGATAATGTGTTGTATGGTGGTATTGAGGTCTCCTTCTATCATTGGTTGGAAAGTTTTATTCCCCATATACACTCCCTTTAGATTAGGTGTTTTCATACTTGTCGATACAAACGGTTTTAATTTTTCACAAAACTCTACTGTCAACTTTCCTAGAGACGGCCACTCTAAAGCAATTGCCTCATTGCAAAAACATTCTAATTTTGATAAATGCACGAGCTTGAGGGTCTTCACTTGAGGGAATGCAATCACATGATCTCTTTTCTCTTCATCTCCTGATTCTTTTGCAATGATTTCTTCCATTTCACCGCAGAACCAAACTTCTATTTGTTCTAATTTCACAAGAAGTTTTGCTATGGATGGTGTGAATAAACATTTCAAACTACCACATCCACTTACTACAAGGAGTTTCAAGTTATTGAAGCCCTTGATGTCTCGTGGACCTTTCTTCCATATATGCAACAGCTTCGATAACCATCCTAATCTCAACTCTGTCAAATTATTTAATATATTGCTTTCTTCAACATTTAGTCCCTCAAGTTCAAATATCACTTCCAATGAACCACATCCATCTGCTTTAAGTATTTCTAGATTTCCTAAACTTTGAATCAAGTAGTATGGAAATAGAGACCACATCTTTGTTTGATTTTCAGTCTCACTCACATTTGGCCCATCTTGCTTTGTCAATGTAACCTATCAAAACATTCAAAAAAAAAAAAAAAGACACTGTCAAAAGTAGACTTATATATAGGAGGAAGTTTTTAGGTTTAACTTAAATTTGAGCACCTAAATTAAAAATATAAGGAAGTTATATATTTCCATTTTCATGCAATATTTCATAGATCTGCTCTTAATTACCATCTACATTACTCATGTATTACAAGCACTATTTACAAAAGGGGGTCTTAACAGAATAATGTCTATTATGATTAATTTGTGCAACCTCAACGTGCAGTCGTTCGAGAAAAAAGTGGAAGATCACTAAAAAATTTAATTAATTAATTAATTAATTAATTAATTTTATTTTTTGTAATGAATCTCACTTCATGCTCTAACAGACTACACGAGACTTATATTTCCTATGTTTATACCTACTCACCCAAAACTGTATCTCCTAGCTAGATTATAACCTCCCTTTGACTAAAATTATAACCTCCCTTTGCCGTCGGTGATCAGTTGACTCTTAGTTTTGTTGATTATATTATATGGGGGGAAGCGTGATGCCCCCTTTGACTCTGGAGCTCACTAGTACTACAGCAGTGACCAGCCCAACAAAATCAGAAAGAAAATGCCCTCTGGTTTATTAATAGAAAAAATCTGGGGAGAAGTCATTGTAGTGAGAGCAGCCGCCGCACACCCTACGTGGCACAAGTAAAATAACGAAAAACACCTTCCTACAACATTCATCTCTCAAATTCGAAATTACTGTAGACTAAGATCGAGCTGATGAGGGAGAGAGGGGATATGAGAGAGAGACTGAGATGAGAGAGAGAGAGTTGATGAAAGAGAGAGTAACGATGAGAGAGACCGAGATGAGTGAGAGAGCTCGAGATGAGAGAGAGAGTCGAGGAGAGAGAGACCGAGATGAGAGAGAGCTGATGAGAGAGACTGAGATGAGTGAGAGAGCTCGAGATGAGAGAGAGAGTTGAGGAGAGAGAGACGATGAGAGAGAGAGCCCGAGATGAGAGAGAGTCAATGGGATGAGAGAGAGTAGGAGAGAGAGACGATGAGAGAGAAAGAGCTTATGAGAGAGAAAGAGCCACTGATGAGAGAGATAATGGAGAAAGACGAGAGAAGCTCTCTGGTGCAAAACTAGAAGAAAAAAAAAAAACATGGACCACAAGCATCCACGTAGTGTGTGCATTATGTGCACCACTACAGTGGATGCTATATAGAACGACTCTTATTAATATGAAAAATTCTAGGGAGAAACCACTGTTTGGCAGCAGCTATTTTGCACACAATATGTGGCTTCATCCAGACCATCCATTTCTTAAAATTGAAATTATCGGATTGAGAGAGACAAATGAGAGAGACCGGACGAGAGAGAGACGATGAGAGGGAGAGAGCAGACGAGAGAGAGAGAGCGAAGATGAGAGCTGATGAGAGAGAGAGAGAGTGATGAGAGAGAGAGAGAGCAAAGATGAGAGAGAGATGAGAGCCGAACGATGAGAGAGAGAGAGCAGACGAAAGAGAGAGTGATGAGAGAGAGAGAGAGATGCGAGAGAGAGAGAGTGATGACAGAGCGAGCGAAGAGAGATGCGAGAGAGAGAGAGAGAGAGAGAGAGAGAGAGAGAGCGATGAGAGAGAGTGTTGCGACAGAGAGAGCGGGAGAGCATATGAGAGGGAAAAAAAAAAAGAGAGAGCGGAGGAGAAGAAGTCACGTAGTAAGTACAAAGTATGCACTACTACAATGGCTTCTCTATAACATTACTCAAAATTAATATATAATGTGCATTAGTTTACTTATACTGTTTTCTAGATTCCATGCACAAAGTACTACTACTACTCTATAATGCAATTAATTAATAAACTCTCTAAGTGGAAACTACTCAGAGAGTTTATTAATTAAGTCATAATTATTAAGAATCATTAATAAAAGGGGCACCCCACGGTGGCCTTCTTTTAGAAGAAGAAATAATTTTTTTAATTCTTGTTCTAAACTAACTAAGGGTAGTTAGGAAAAATAAATTTATTCAAATTTATCATCAAATTAAACCTCTAAAATGAAAGAATTGTTAGTTTTAACAATAATTTCTAGTATTCTTTGATAAACGAGTGATAGTTTTTAATATGTTAAGTGTAGTTCTCCAAACTTTAATTTTTAAAGCGTCGTAAAAGGTGAAAATTTGAATGCATGAAAGATAATTTGTGATATAAAAAGGTGGCTCAAAAGCTCAGTACTTAATGAAACAAGAAAAGTTACGGCAGAAGGACAAATGAAAAAGATTTGCTTTTTTTCTTTTTACTCTTATAGGTTTAAACTTAAAATATGAAGATAAATAAAAAAAAAAACTTTTTAATAGTTAAAATGAAAAAAAAATAGAAGAAGACCAAGTGTTTCAAAAAAGTTATAAATAAAAATAATAATAAATAAACCTTAGTCAGTCTTGATGCACATACCTGATCTTTGTTAAAGTTGTGTTTGTTCTCTCCTGAAGAGGAGCTGTAATTTTCTTGGTCTAGATTATAATTCTTGCGACGTGGTACACAAGACAACTCTAGGCATCGGTTGAAAAGTCTTGAAGATTCTCTTGCTGGGACTGAGGAAGAGCCAGCACTAGGCTCTTGGGGGGCTCTTGCATCCAACTTCGCATCCTTCTTTCTTACCTTTCTTCCTCTTTGAACTTTAAAACCAAATGTTTTTAATTTTGGACAATGCAACAAATCGATCTGCTTTATGGATGGCCACTCAAAAGAATGGGCTTCGCTACAGAAACTCACAAGATTTTTTAGATCAAATAGTTTGAAGGTATGAATTTGAGGGAATACAATGATATCTGCACTCCTTTCTTCTCCACCTTCGTCCTCTCTTTGAAGAATATTTTCCATCAATTCGCAGTATTTTATTTTTACGGTTTGAAGTTGCACTAGTAGTTTGCAACAGAAGCAGGAAGCAAACTTCTAAGATTATGACATTCCCTGATTTTAATTGATATTAAGTTTTGAAAGCCTTGAAATCCTTTTGGAATATTCTTCCACACATGTGCCATTCCAGATAAGAGCCATAACTCTAGGCTTCTTAATTGAGAAAATGCTACAACGGGCTGGTGGTTCTCTATGACCTTTAGTCCTTCCAGATCAAATATCACTTCTAGTAATTCACAGTTTTTTACATAAAGCTCTACCAAATTGGGAAACCACAAAATGATGTTGGATGAAAATAGTTTATGAGAGAAGGTTGTTGGTGAAGTGTTGCCTCCTCCTCCTCCAACCTGTTTAATCCATTAATTCAACCATTACAATGCTGTGTGTAGTAGTTTTCAAATATATATATAATGTATATCCTTAGGATAGGAAATTAATAAGATGTTTATTTTCAATGAAAATCATATTTCTAAATTACAAATTTTTCCAGCAGTAGTATAAAACCATTAACTCTTTAAAAATTTTCAAGAGATTTGATCTTTGAAGTAATCCATATAGAATGTGAATCATAGATATACTGTTAATTGGGAGAACATACCTCAACTGAGTCCATGGATTTACATATACCAATGAGCCTTGGTAAGTAAGATAGATGTATTTTCTCCAACTTCGGCAATGTAATGCCATCACCAACGACTTTCTCCTTATCTTGATCTCCTTCTTTCAAAAAGATTTCTTGTATACTTTCACAATGGTCAATGCTTAACGATTTGAGTTGAACCAAATCTCTCACCATTGCCAACCAAAACAGATTTTTCGAACGTCGACAAAAAAATATTTCACAATGTTTTAGGTTGCCAAAAATACCCCTACTAATGGCCATCTCCATAATTTTCCCAAGATCATTTGAATCCTCCCATTCAAGTCTAAATGCATTTTCAAATAAATATCTCCCATCATATCCAATATTTATTCTAAATCTCAAACTGGAGTTACTCAAGTCCAACTCTTTTGGCAAGCACTCGATACTTGGTACGCTAATTTCTAAAACCGTCATTTGATCAAAATAAGGAACTAGTTCAGCAAGACTTGCATTATTACTTGTTCCTTCTTTATTTCCTTCCATCATAGTTGTACATTCCCAATTCTTGAATTTTGCCATGTACAACTCTTGTAGTTGAGATAAACATGATAAGACACCAGCTGCAATTCGCTTTAGAGACCAACACCCCTTCATATCCAACAGCTTCAATTGACTAAGATTTCGTATTTCACACGGCAATTCCTCGATCATGGAATTACGAAAACCAAGAATTTCTAGTTTTCCAAGGCTTCCAATTGTTGACACATCTCCTAAGCGACAACTCTCAAGATTCAGCATGCGAAGGTTCTCGAGGATTCGGATTGATGGTGGCAATGACTTCAAGGAGAAGCAGCCTTCTTGCAAAGACAACATCTTTAGCTCATTCATCCCGTTAAATAAATTGTCTGGTAACGTTTTTGAATTTTTTAAACATGATAGTCGCAAAAACTGAAGTTTTGGATACTTCAACCCATTAGGATGACCTTTCATTTCTCCAAGTAAAAGAGACATTGTGGTGTAACTGTCATATGTATCATTCTGTGGCCATTCTTCATGTCTTCTATTCAACTCTACCATAAAATCATGTTCATCTCTAGATGCAATCGATATGGCAACATCTCGTACAACATCATGCATTTTGACACATTCGGCCAAGTTGCTATCCAACAAGAGATTTGATCTTCGTAGATTCCGAACTATTGCATTGACATGAGCTCTTGTTTGTTCCAAAGTACCATAGACTTTAAGAACCCTTTTTGCAACACCATATCTGACTAAATGCTCAACAGAAATATCATAATCATCGGGATACAAACAACATAACAAAAAGCAAGATTTGGCTTCATCACTTCCTAAATATTTGTAACTGAACTCTATGCTAGAATATACCTTTGGATGCATACCAGAGATATAATGTGGGATAGCCATTTGAAGTTGCTGAAGTGCGGTCTCCCACTCATACTTATCGTTTTTGTTGCTAAGAGCACTTCCAACAACTGTAATAGCAATGGGCAAACGGTCACATTCGTTCGCAACCTGTTTTGCTATTGAAATTAGATTTGGAGTATTGATACAATCACCTGCCATCTTCTTGAAAAGATCCCAAGCTTCATCTTTAGATAAAAGTCCAACTGAAAAAATTGGTTGAATTCTCATCTGATTGCAAGTTTCTACCATTCTTGACGTCAACAAGATCTTGCAACTCTTTTCTTTTAGTGCATGGTAAACTCCAATATCCTCAAGATCCTTAAGATAAAGTGGTTCCCAAACATCATCCAATATCACAAGGACACGCTTACTATTCGTTATTCTTGAATGTATTTGAGCTGCTTTTCCAACTAAAGTCTTTTCGTGTAGTTCAGAACCTAGTTGCTCTGCAATTTCATCTTGATCCCTTATCAAGTCCAGATTTTGGGACACCACCGCAATTGCAACTTTCTTAAATAAATCACTTGCTTCCACTCTTCTAGCTATCTCTTTTGCCATTTCGGTTTTTCCGATCCCACCCATACCACATAATGCAATCATTTCAATGTTGTCATTCGTTAGCGCCTCCAAAACATTTCTAATCATTGATTTTCTTGATTCAAAATCCTTAAACCATTCTGGGGATGATGATCTCACTTTCAATGGAGGTGCAATATTGAACACCATGTCATATTTTCCACCTTCTTCTAGCAACTCAACAATGGCTCGAGTATTCTTTTGAGCTTTCTTGCCCAAGGAATAGTGGAGCTTTAGGTCAGGACACCAACCATTCATGTACATCCTATTAGTTTTGACATCTTCTTCAAGGAATTTTCTCACTTCTTCCATTTTTTCCCGCACATTAGTTAGCCACGTCTCAACTTCACTTGGGACTACTTGTTGCATCCATTGGGCTCCATCAACAGATTGTTGCACCGCCTCCTTCTTTTGAAGTAGTTTCGAAAGTTTCTCTTCAAGAATCATGATTATGCTCTTGTAGGAAATAAGATAGCCAAAATGTTCTCCAATTGGACCAACTGAGTATTCTCCTATTTTTCCAACAATTGAAAAAATAATTTCCATTTTTTCGGAAGTAGTTTTTCTGTTTTTGTAATTTTTTTTTTCCTGCTCTTTTGTGAACACAAATGTTGTTTGAGATGCAAAACTACAAGTTGCAAGCAATATTGAGAGAAGGGGACGAAATCTGCCTCTGCCCATTTACCAATCAAAGAAGCAAAAGAGAAAAAAAAAATCAGTTGAAAATTGGGTGAAAATGAAGGAAAAGTTTTTGAAATATTAAAGAGAAACAAGCTAGTAGATCGATGTCACCACGTTGTAAGAAAAGAAGGCTATATGTGGCCGGGGGACATCTAAACTACCAACATGTAGATATATAGTAGATGCCGTAATTTCTTTATATTCTTAAACATCATGAACAAGTATCTAGAGAACTTGCGACCAGTTTTAAAAGTTTTTTTTTCTTTATTTGGCATTCATTTACAAAGGTAACACACATCATGAACAAGTAATTAAAAAGTTTGTGAACAATTAAAAGTAGTTTTTTCCATGCATTAATAAGAATAAGTGAGGGAGAAAATGGTCAGCTGCATGCACATCTTAATTTTGGAAGATCAACGACTAGTATTTCTTTCAGCTCTTCTGAGCGTCCAGGAACGTTTCCTCTTTCTCATACAGACAAACCTCAACCAATCTCTCCTCTGAAAAAGAAGAACACAAATGCCTAAAGTACTCTCTCCTCTCCTGATAATCTGTATGGGGACCACGTTGTAATCATGTTGATCATGTCCACTTACCTTTGCCTGTACAGGGAGGAGAAAAACAGTACTAAGAGCGAACGGCGTGAAAAATGAAAAAAGAAAAAAGAGAAAAGGACAAATAACTCTGATCCCACAGTCTGCAAAAAGTCAATGAGAAAATTCCACATGATTTCGATTATTTGATTGGAATTGATGATGCAATTATTGACCAAGTTAAATGTTGGGTAGATGCTATTAGGTTGAGGCAATTATCTGATAATTTTATAAATTATAATGAAATGATTAATTGATGAAAGATATTTTATTGTCTTTTTAGAAAATAATGAGAAATTAAATTTAAATAAAAATATCATAAAATTAAAAATAATTGAATAAAATTTTTTAATAAAATTTTTATTTTAAAATTTGTAGACATTGGTATTGATTTTTTATTTGTATAATAATTAGATAAAAAATTGAAATTATAAAATTAAAAAATATTTTGTATTTGAAACATATTTAAAAATAAAATTTATATTTTGTATTTTACATTTCAAATAATTTCATATCATCTCAATATCTAAATATTATTTAAAGATAAATAATTTTTAATTTTTTTTAATATTTATTATGTAATTATTAAATTTTTTTAAAATTTTTAAATAAAATATAAAAAATAATTTAACTTTTACTAATCCTAAAATAAAAGGAAAACACTACTTTGTCCCATGAGTTTGACACCTCTATTTGATCTCTTGGTCAAAAAAAATTTTTTTTTTTTACTTAGTGATTAAGGAAGTGATTTTAAATGTATTGATGTATTTTTTTATTTTTTAAATATATTTAAATATGTAAAAAAAATATAAAAAATAAAATAAAATAAAAAAACTTTTTACACTGAGCAGTAAAGTCCAACGGTCACTTTGGGACGGTAGACTAACCGCACCCAAAATAAAAATACTTTTCGATCGGTAAAAGTTCATTTTCCTGTTAATGGCTGCCGGCCGAGAAAATAGGAAAAAAGAAGAATAGAAAACAATACTTGTGTCGGTCAAGTAAAAAGCCACTTTAATCATTTCAAATAGGAACCTAATGTGAAAAGAGCAAAAAAAGAAAACATTTTAAAAGAGATTCTACGAAAAAACGACAGATCCCACCACACTGCAAAAGCAAAGGAAAAAAAAAAAAAAAAAAAAGCTGGCATTGATTGGCCTCTCTTAACGACAAATGGCAATGTGAGATTCTGACAACATGGACAAACTAATTTGTTTTTTAATGGACCAACTAGTCTTGCCTGTGTTTCCTTAGGACACGTCTGGCACGTAATTGAAATAAGATTAGATGAAATATTTTAAATAATAATAAAATTTTTAAATTAAAATGAGATAAAATAATTTATAAAAAAATATATATATTTAGATAATAGATTGAGACGAGATCATTTTTAAATTTTTAAATTTGAAAATGAGTCGAAAGTATACTTTTCACGTACGGTTTACTGGCCATACACTGTTTATTTACTATTTGTGTTATTAACTTATTTTGTAGTGTTCATATATTGTTTAATGTAGTATTCACTGTTGATTTATTTAAGTAGATATGTTTAAAATTTAGAGATGAAATATAATGTGTTTGTATAGAAAAAATTACTGTACGGTACATATGAGACAAAAACATGTCATCTGTATTGGCTAAAACGTGGCCTTCATCAATTTTTTTGGACTATATATTAAAATTTCTATTGCATTCTATGTTTTCATATAGTATTATCTGTCACGAAATATAGTCTACATAGAGTTTCTGAGTGACGCCAACTCCGTACAAATAGATGAATGGACAAGTAGTTAATCTGAATCCAGGTCCACACGCTTTACCTTTTAAAAAAAAATTAGTATGCATGAGATTAATTAATCATCTGAATTATGAGCTACTCGTACTAGTTTAGGTCTCATTTGTTTTCAGAGATGAGATGAGATTAAAGTTAAAAAGTTGAATAAAATATTGTTAGAATATATTTTTTAATATTATATTTATTTTGAGATTTGAAAAAGTTGAATTATTTATTTTATTTTATATGAAGATTTGAAAAAATTGTAATAATGAGATTGGAAGTTTTCAAAATTTTCAAAATTTTGAATTTTGGTCTTGAAAATAAACAAAGCCTTAGTCATATTCCTGTGGTATATATTAAAATTTGAATTAGATGTGAAAAAATATGTCACCATTATATGAATTATGAATTACAGTAATTACGTACCCATATATGTAATTAAATAATAACTTAGCCATCAAAATTTTTTCCCTCTCCCTCTGGCTACACTGTAACATTTTCACAGTATTTGTTTTCCAGATTTCTAAGTTATTTCTATATTTTTTGTTTTATAGGTTGTTGGATATACGCATGAATATGATTTTTGTAGATATTTTGATGATTTGTGGTTGAGAATAAAGTTAAGTTCGGTTGCTGGATAGTTTTATACATTTTATGTGGCTGGAGATTATGGGAACCAAGATAATAAAGCATTTAGCAAAACAAAAATACATTATTATTATTATTATTATTATTATTATTATTATATAGGCCGAAGGTTAATTCAATTCTAGGTTCAACTTGTGAAAGAGTAAGCAAAAGTCAACAATGACATATTTGTCAAACTTTACTTAATAATTTTTATATATTTTATACGCATGTTTTGGATTAATAATAAATGCCGAATCGCTAAGAGTGGTTCATTATTTTTTATTAAACTCAACACGTGGGACTAGAGAGCAACATTTTTTCCTAAAAGAAAGGTCCAGATTTGACTTTAACACTGTTCGAAAGAATGTTAGGCCCACTGAAAAATACAAATTTTATAAAGGAAATATTATATATATACTTAAATATTTTATATACATAATCATAAGTAAATGTAAAAACTTTAAAACATGGTTTGGTTTCATAAATATTTTAAGCAAATTTATCTCATCTAAATATCTAAACAAGTGACAAATATTTTTTAATTTCAAATTCTTAATTTTTCCAAACTTTTAAACAAAACATAAAAAATAATTCAACTTTTTCAGATCTCAAAATAAAAATTCTATTAAAAAATTATATTCTAACTCTCTTTTAGCTTTATAATTTTTTTATTCAATTTTTTTTCTCCCATTTTTTCAAATTCCATAAAACATTTGAAGTCAAACCATTTCACTACTACATTGACAAATTCACAGATTTCTCATTTATTTGGATAATGAAATGAGATCTAAATTTTGAAATTTGAAATTTTGAAGTGCCTTTCATTTCTCCAAGTAAAAGAGAAATTGTGGTGTAACCACCATGTGTATACTTCTGTGGCCATTCTTCAAGTCTTCTATCCAAGTCTACCATAAAACCATGTTCGCCTTTGGATGCAATTGATATGGCAACATCTGGCACAACATTATTCATTTTGATGCATTCGCCCCTTAGGCTATCCAACAAGAGAATTGATCTTCTAAGATTCCAAACATTTCAACGACAAACTGTCGTATTTCTTCCACAGTATCAAAACCTTTAACAAATCTTTTTGCAACTCCATATCTAACTAAACGTTCAATTTTTTTATTCAATTTTTTTCTCCCATTTTTTCAAATTCCATAAAACATTTTAATTCAAACCATTTTCCTACTACATTGACAAATTCACAGCTTTCTCATCTTATTTGTGTAATGAAATGAGACCTAAAATTTAAAATTCGAAAATTTGAAGTTGCTTAACTCTCTCCACTGTGTAATTATTTTGAAAAAAAAAATATGGTCTATTATTAAAAAATTAATTTTTTTATATTAGTCTCATATTTATTCATTTTTTTTTTAAAATTACGGCATAACTTATATTTCGGTCTCACTTACATTTGCCTGTACAGCATGGGAAAAAGAACTATCAAAGGAAACCGCGTGAAATAAAGGGACAAATAACTCTGATCCCACAATCTGCAAAAAAGTCAATGAGGAAATTCCTCTTGATTTCGATTATTTGATTGGAATTTGGCGATGCAATTATTGATGCAGTTAACTGTTATGTAGATGCAATTATTGACGCAGTTAAATGTTATGTAACATTTTGCACTGTTAAAAAAAATCTTTTATAGTTAGGAAAAAAATATTTAATAGCATGTTTGGAATATTTCAGAATTTTATAAGTAAGGGTGAAATTATTTTAAGTACAAATATTTTATTAATTTTTGAAAAAATAAAAAAATTATAAAGTTAAAAATTTAATTTTTTATTCTTTACCCTTTCTCTTTTGTTGAATAATAATGTTAAGTACAAATTTAAACTGTACAACTATTTTTCAGCCATTTTATAAAAAAAATAGATTTACTAAAAAAGAATAGGTTGTTTATAATTTTTTATCATAGAATTTACCTTTTTGCATAAAGAAAGTACGAGATTTTTCTATTTGGCATTTTGTACAAATTTTTATTTTTTGTTAAATATATCCGTCAGATTAAAGTGAATATTTTCTAGAATTATCCGAAATATATTTACGAAAAGTTTCTTAAAAAAAAAAAAAAGAAAAAAAGAAGAATCATCCGCATGGTAAAGGGCAGGAAGTCTTTCTTTTAGAATTTAGATATTCCTTTCTGATCGGTAAAAGGTCCTTTTCCTGTCAATGGCTGCCAGCCAAGAAAATAGGAAAAAAAGAAAGAAAGAAAAAACAATGTGAAAAGAGGAAAAAAAGAAAACATTTAAAGAGATTCCACGAAAAACGACAGTATTTCTGAACCCACCACACTGCAAAAGCCAAAAAAATGCCATGTGAGATTTTGTAGATATTTTGATGATTTGTGGACCTGTGGTTGAGAATAAAGTGGTCCATTTTATGGCCAAGAGTGGTCCATTTTTATTAAATTCTATCAACAAGTGGAACAGGGACTAGAGAGCAGGGCATAAATTTGTAACACAAGTCAAGAATAAGTATCTTGGACTATGACATTTAAATATTTTAATAGATATTAAGTTTTGAAAGCCTGAAATCTTCGAAGAATATTCTTCCACACATATGCTAAACAAAATAACTCCTCCAAATGTAAAGTTCTCATTTGAGCAAGTGGAATGATTTTCCGGCTCCGGTCATTTTCATGTCCTCTAAGATCAAATAACGCTTCATGTATGTAGAGCCGATTTACGACAAGTTTTTCCAAATTGGGTACCCACAAAATAGTGTTAGATGAAAATAATTTGCTAGAAATGGATGTTGATTCAATTGTAGGTCGTGCAACCTGTAAAATTCCACAGAAATATTAGACATGATCGTATATATTAAGTTCTTCATTTCCTTCAACCAGAAGAGGGAAATTCATGGTTTTACAGAAATCAGCGAGCCTTGGTAGACATTCCTGCTCCATCAAATTGACGATGACATCAAACGCTTTCTCTTCTTCTCCTTCCAGAGAGAAAATTTCTTGTATATCTTCACAAAACCTTACGCTTAACACTTGGAGTTGAACCAAACCCGTTGCAATGGGCAACGAAAACACATTATTTAAACTGCTGCAACGATATAGCTTGAGAGATCTCAGGTTTCCAAGCGCATGAGAGTTTGAAGTTTGGGACACTTCAACCCATCAGGATGCCCTTTCAGTTCTCCAAGTAAAAGAGAAATTGTGGTCTAACCACCATATGTATACTTCTGTGTCCATTCTTCAAGTCTTCTATCCAAGTCTACCATAAAACCATGTTCGCCTCTGGATGCAATTGATATGACAACATCTCGCACAACATTATTCATTTTGACGCATTCGCCCCTTAGGCTATCCAACAAGAGAATTAATCTTCAAAGATTCCAAACTATTTCAATGACAAATTGTCGTATTTCTTCCACAGTGTCAAAACATTTAACAAATCTTTTTGCCACTCCATATCTAACTAAATGTTCAATAGCAATATCATAATCTTTGGGATATAAATAACACAGCCATTTCTAGTTGTGATCCCTCACATACCACATAATGCAATCACGTCGATCTTATCATCCGTTAGAGCCTCCAAAACATTTTCATCATTGGTTTTCAGATCAAAACACCAACCATTCAAGCACATCCTATTAGTTTTGGCATATTCTTCAAGAAATTTCCGCACTTCAACAATTCTTTTTCCCACATTTGTCAGCCAATCTTAACTTCACTTGGGACTAGATTTTCATCCCACAGGGCTTCATAAACATATTGTTGCACCGCCACCTTCCTTTCAAGTAGCGTCGACAATCTCTCTTCAAGAATTGAGATACTGCTCTTGTTGGCAGATGAAAACATTTCATCAGGGAAATAATGGGACGAAGTTTTCTGTTTGTGTGTTTGTTTTTGTTTTTTCTTTTTTTGTGAAATAATGGGATGAAGTCTGCCTCTGCCCATTAACAGATTAAAGAAGCAAAACACCAAAAAAATTCAGTAGAAAATTGGGACAAAAACATATTCAAGAAACACCAAAATTAAAGCAAAAGTTTCTGGAATATCACACAGAACGAGCAGGTACATGTCACCAATGAACTTATTAATGCTTTGGGTAGTCTGTGTAGGCAAATATCACCACATTTGGGACATCATATGTGAAACTACAAACCAAATGGACCGGGCTATTTTAATTTGTGAGTCTAAACCCAACCCCTCTTTAAACCCATGTAGTCAAGCTTAGTAAAAAAAAAATGATTTTGGACTTAGGCTTACAAATTTAAATAGCTCGGTCCATTTGGTTTGGGGTTTCATATCATATGAGTTTAAAAAGAAAATTGAACATTTCAAACTCTTTTTTGTAATCATCCTTCTCAAAAATTAAATTGACTATCTGACACGACACAAAATATTTTAATTTGGAACTCAAGTTACATTGAGGCTTCGTTTGTATCGTCGTAAAACTTTGTTTGGAAATAATTTGCTTGATCTTTTGGTGTTTGGATGCGCTTTGAAAAGTCTGTCTACTGTAAACGATTCTAATCCATAAAAATTCAAAGGCTTCCTTTTTTTTTTTTTTTTTAAACCGGTTTTAGCTCAAAAATTGATGCAAATCCAAACTAAGATGAGATATCCAAATCTAGACTTTACGTGATTGCGGTGAATTATCTTAAGAAGATGAATTTAAACAAATATAATAATAAGATCTCGTTTGGTTACATAAATAAGATGAGATAAAAGTTGAATAAATATTATTAGAATATTATTTTTTAATAATATTTTTATTTTAAAATTTAAAAAAGTTGAATTGTTTTATATTTAGAATTTTGAAAAAATTATAATGATTAGTCTGAAAAAGTTGTAACGATTAGTCTAGAAAAGTTTTAATGATTAATTTGAAATTGTTTGTATTTTAGTGATGTACGTGTTTGGAAAGAAAATGAGATGAGATGATATGAAAATTATTTCCAAACATTTCCTTAATCTTCCTTAGACTTTGGCAATAT
>QEOT01007658.1:110049-126821 GCA_003123785.1 Pterocarya stenoptera
AAGATTTTGGTAGGTTTATTGTTTATTTGAGTGTTTGATTTTCATATAGTAATTTGGATTTTCTCATTTTTGGAAAAACCCCCCATAATTTTGAATTTTCAAATCATTTAATTCTAGTTTTTTGAAATTAAACTTTTTATTTTAATTTTTTGTTTGTATTGTTTTTTAAAGTTCTGATTTTGAACTTTCCAAAGTTTTAAATTTTTCTTTTTACATTATTAAATGTGGGGTCCAGCACAAGGTTTCTGCAAGTGTTGAATGTGTGCATGGTGTTTGATCTCCATTAATTGTTAGGTTACTCGAAACGCCAATACAATACATGAATATAATTTGGATTCTACGATAAAATAGTCATCAAAATTCATTGAATAAGAAACAATAAACAAGAAAGAATAAATAAGAGAGAATGTAAGAAAGTGCAGATTCACTTTCTACAACAGTAACTATCAATATTTCGTTGAGTTCTGATAAAAGAAAAGAAGAAAGATAAACTCAAAAACAGCAAACAGTTTTTCATATTTTGGTTGGCTGTGAAATAATTCATAAGCATAACTCATCTCATTAAACCGGTTCAACAAGAGAGGGTTACTCATTCCTTATAAACATACCCAAGACCTTGTCCACAGGTAATGTATGATTTATTTCTTAACACCCTCCCTTACGTGCAGGCTAGTATTTTTCCTGGTCTTTGTCACGGGATAAGTAGTGTGGGCCCTCATTCGTCCTATGGCAGGCTGTGATACCATGAAGAAATTCATGAACCTAACTCAGTTCACTAAACTGGTTCAACAAGAGAGAGTTGCTCATTGCTTATAAGTATGCCCAAGACCTTGACCACAGATAATGTGAGATTTATTTATCGACAGGCTGCATCACACTCAAATTCTCGTGGGTCTAATGTATATATTCTCAGCTATTGTGAGTTCTTTCGAATTTACAAGGCAGTATGCAGTTTCTAGAATTGGAGGCGGCCATGTCCATTCAATAATCATTTTCCTACTAATTGATCTCTCAATCAAATGCCAAAATGCACAACCATCACATTTCTTTTTAAGTTTATGTGGATATATGAGTATCACTTTACATGCTAAATGTGACGTTGCTTGGTTCGATCTTTCCCTTCTTATAAATTACATGTATACAACCCCCATATGCATGTCAATGTGACATCCAAAAAAACATTAGACGAATATAACCTCACAATTATGGGTTTAATGAAACAATACATAAAAAATTACTAATTAAATTGTAGTGCCATCATGAGCTATATTACCAAAACAACAACTACTCCTTACTCACAAACAACGATAAAAAAACAAAGAACATGGGACAAAGGAAAAGGGGTTCGTTGAGATCTAAACCTTAACCACGGTTTTCGTCCGCTACAAATGAGATATTTATATCTGATAAATGAGGTACTATGACTTGAAACATATACTGCCATGTGGCTAGTACGCAATGTATGACAATGAAAACTCTTCGATATCCTGTGAAATTATAAAGTTTGCACACATGAAAATTTGTAAATTATTTCTTTTTTAAGAAAATCACATGAACATGTCAGCTCTTCCATGTCTGGGATATGTGAATGCTGGTTCGCTCAAGCACATGTTGTTTAGAAAGACATGATCTTTAAAAAGGCAATTATCATGTGGCATGGTGGGGTTTATATTGAATTTTATGGTTTGATATGATTGTTGGTGCATGTGCTTGAGCACTTTCATCCATCTCTTTTATGTTTGACTATTTTTTTAGGATGTTGAATTTTGCTGGCATTAACCCTTTTTTGTTGAACTCATAATAGCCTTATCATAAACAAAAAATCTTCATTCTTATGTTACTGTGAGCATTCCCAGAGAAAAAGACATTTGCTTTAGAAAAAAAAAAATAACTTCAGTGTTTTAGGAGTTACATGCTCAAACTGTTTGTTTCCATGTTTGTTTTGACATTTTCTCCAATTTCTTGACCAAATTGGATGATCCAATGTAGAGACATAGATGCAGAATTAGATTCTTACATAGGGTTAACTTTGTTTGAAATTCTGAGATGTCTGTCTCTTTCTATAATTGTATCATCCAAATCAGTCATACAATTGAAGAGGATCTTTGCAATCAACAATCTTTCTTCTCGCCTTAAAAAACCGAAATGAAAAGATGGTAATGGAAAAATTGCAATGCAACTTTGTCTCAGGGCTTGGTCAATTAAACTCTGTAGTAGGTGCAGTTTCAGTAATACTATAACCCCCATAAGGAAGAACTTCTTTGGCTTCTGATCATAGCACTTTCCCAGCACTGGTTTTGCTGCCTTAGTCTGTAGGGTGAACTGCCAAGTGTTAAAACCATTAAGAAATTGCTCTTATCAAACTGCAACTTAGCAGCCTCTCTCTATGATCTACTTTGATATCATCAGCATTCTGGAATCAAAAAAAAAAAAAAAGTAACTTCACTAGCACTTGATATAAACGAACAATGGAATAGATTAGCATGACTGACCCAACAAAATACTACCACAGCCAAGTTTAGGAAATCCAAATTATCAAGTTTTACTAAAAGAAATCGGATGACAATGCTGCAAAACTGGCACTTGGGCACCTGGGTTTTAAACTTTACCGAGGCAAGATATTATTTGAAAAATAGATATTATTTGAAAAATAGGTACTTATTGCATTCTTCCTCTCGGTATTGTTTTGGGCTGTGACTCCACTTTGCCCTTTTCAATAGAACAACAACATGCCCTTGAGAAGAAAACCTTCAGTCCAAATAACATAACCTAAAAAAAAGGAGTACAGTTAATAATCCCCATAAGTTCAGTATAGGAGGCTGCTGTTGCTTGGTCCTACAGTAATTGAGCAGTGTTTTTTTCTATTCTTCTAGCATGGTCTATAGTGGAAAGTTCGTATTTCAAGGCAGACCAAAAATGAAACTTACATGGTGAGGAGACATACCAATTGAGAAGAATGGGAGCCAGCCAAACCAAGCACATGCTTAATATCCTTGGAATGAAAAACCTTGCGGCATGTTGAGGCAGTAGTAGCTGCTGTAGCAAATCAACACAGGAAGGATCAAACCATGAAGGAAGGGCTCACGTCTGAGCATATTTCGTTGCACCTAGAAGATTTTGGATTGGCAGCTGCAGAATAACAAAATTGTGGAATTATCTCGTGCGGTCCCTAAGTCTAGAAAGTCTAGAATTTATTTCTGTTAAGTCAGTTTTGTATAAATAGGACCCAAAGGGTCATTGTATGAGTGAATATACAACACTACTCTGTGAAAGAATACATTCTCAATGAAAACTTTTCTCAAACACTTGGTCTTCACTCCGAAACCTTAGCTTGAATAAAGCTTGCGCTACCTTCTTTCCTTTTTTTTTTTTTTCTCCTTCCAGAACTCAACAAAGGAGTCCAACGACAAAATCCCAGAATCTGCTTCCTCATACCCATCACCAACCCTCAATTCTTCCATTCTGAACTCTGCCTCTCACTTCATCACTCTCAAACTCACTATAGATAATTATCTATTGTGGAAAGCACAAATTGTACCTTTTCTTAAGGGCCATCAGCTTTATGGCTATTTAGATGGGACTCTTCCTCAGCCTCCTTCCACCATCGATGAAGCTATTAATCCTGAATATACTCAGTGGCTCCTGCAGGATCAATTGATCATATCTGTTATAAATTCATCTCTATCTGATACCGTTCTCTCTCACGTTCTTGAATGTAAAACTTCACACGAAGTATGGACTACACTTCAAACTCTTTATGCTGCCCAATCCTCATCACATGTTGTCCAAATTCAATGTCAACTTGCAACTTCTCTTGGAGCAGCTGGACATCCACTGTGCTCTTCCCAATTTTTGATCTATCTATTGGCTGGCCTTGGCTCAGACTATGAGTCAATTGTCAGGTCTATTACAACCTGTCCCGACCTATTATCCTCACATCAGATTTACAGTTTTTTACTTAATCATGAATCACGTTTGGCTCACCAAACTCAGTCACTGATTTCAGGTACCGACATTGCCGCACATGCCACAAGCTTTCGACCTCCCTTGACGTTGGGTTACTCAAACAGAGGAAGAAACCCCAATCAACGAGGAGGCCGTCGTGGTCCCGGACAAGGAGGACAACCTCCCAATTACTTTTGCACTCGGCCTGATACCAGACCCCTTTCCCAAGTCTGCCATAAACACGGTCACACAGCCATCTCATGCTATCACCGATTTAACCAGTCATACCAAGCCCCTGCTCCCCCCTCTCTCACAACCAACTTCACCTCCTTACCCTCTACCCCTTCCTCGAGTCCATAGTTCCCCAATACAGCGACTACAAACCACTTCACAGCTGATTTTTCAAACCTTAACTTGGACTTTGAACCTTATACCGGCACTGACCAAGTTAGCATAGGAGATGGTTCTTCACTTCCAATTCAAAATGTTGGCTCAGCTAGTCTCAACACTCCATCTAGCAAATATCTTCTTCACAATATTCTTCATGTTCCTTCCATTGCAAAAAATTTAATTTCAGTTCGTCAATTTTGTTTAGACAACTCAGTATAATTTGAATTTCACTCCTCCCATTTCTTTGTAAAGGATTTACGAACTCAGGTGGCACTTCTTCAAGGAACCGTTAAAGATGGCCTCTATGTTCTACCTGCATGCTCGACCACTTTGGAAGCTTCTTTCAACCTGTTCAGCCCCTCCACAAGCTTTTCTCGGTGAAAAAACCACCCCTCAAATCTGGCATGCCAGACTTGGGCACCCCTCCTCTCACATCACGTCTTTTACTCTCCACAATTTTCATCTTCCAGTGACCAATTCAACTGCCATAGCTCCCTGTCCAGTGTGCAATAAGGCTAGAACCCATGCATTGCCACATCCTCCTTCACCTTCTCGATCACAGAGACCTTTTCAACTTTTATTTTTGGATGTATGGGATCTTGCCCCTATGTTATCTTCATTAGGATGTCGGTTTTATTTTTCTATTTTAGATGATTACTCTAAATACATATGGATGTTTTCCATACTATCTAAATCCAATGTTTCCTCTTATCTTTTTGGCATTTTTGCAATATGTGAGCAACACATTCACCACAAATGTAATTTTCGTGCAATCGGACTAGGGTGGGGAGTTTCGTCCACTTCAGACCTTGCTTAAATCGTGTGGTATTACTCATTGGGATACTTGCCCTTATTCACAAATGTAGCACATGCCTCAGTCCCACATAAATATTGGGCTGAGGCCTTCCAAACTGCAGTTTACCTCATTAACCAAATGCCCACAACAATTATTCTCCTCATCAAACCTTGTTTATTCAACCACCCGATTATAAGTTTTTGAGTACCTTCAGTATTGCCTGTTCGCCCAACTTACGACCATCAAATCGTTACAAAATTCATTTTAGATTCAAGTTGTGTGTTTATGGGGAACAACCAAGATCATAAGGGCTACATTTGTTTGCACATACCCACAGGCCAGAAATACATATCTAGGGATGTCACGTTTGTTGGGACTGAATTCTCATTCGTTACTCAGCCTATTCACTCCTCTCAGTCCACTCCACAGACTACTGGGCCCACACATACTTCCTCCCTTATGCCTTCACGTAGAAGATTCTGGATTGACAACTGCAGAATAACGAAATTTTGGAATTATCTCTTGTGGTCCTAAAGTCTAGAATATATTCTCTTTGATTCCACAACCTTCTCTGTTTATTATCAAGACTAAATTTTAAGTATCGGCTAACCCTCTCCCTCTAACCCTCTCCTTTCTCGGGGAAGCCCTTCTCTCTAACCTCTCCCAAAACTTAGTATCGGCTAGAGGGGGTGGGAGCTTGGGCTCCTTCCCCCCTCATTCCTTCCCTCCCTCTCTGTGGTTTCGTATTGTGTGTGTTTAGTCTTTCTGTGTTTTTTTAAGGCAAATGAAGGGAGAATCGCCGATTGAGTCTTTCCGGCACCCACTAGCCTACATGCGCCACACCATGTGGTTGCCCAGCTGCCGATCTGTATGACCACCGAACGCGGCTTCAAACGGAGTGGAGCGTAGCTAGCACGCGCGGGTCGAAGAATTCCAAGTGCACCGGCGCGTGGCTTCCATGCGCCACCAAGGAACCCTCTGTCGCTGCTACGCGAGGCTGTTCTTGTGCCGGCAACTCTGGATCTCTCAAGATTGGCCGTCGGTTTTCCCTCCAACAGCCTTTTTTGTGCACTGTTTTTTCATTTTTACAGTGTTTTCACAATGTAGTTTATTTTATGCATTGTCTTTATTTTCAAGAAAAAAAAACCCATAAACGTAGGGCCATTCGGACTAATGGAGGTTCTCCCCCCTCCGCGTAGGCGGAGATGGTGGGGTCTGTTGCTCCATATTCCGATTAGTCGGGTATGGAGCCTGTTACGTGGTTACTATTTCCTCTGTCGTGGACAGAGTTGTCCTATCTCTTAGACTTAGGTCTGTAGAGGTTTGCTGTCGGGACTAGACCTGTCAGTCACATGAGTGTGCTGGGATGCTTTTAACGTTTGTAATTGACTTTTTTAAGTTAACTTTGTATGTCCTCTTTAATGAATGGATTGAGAACCTTGATTATCAAAAAAAGAAAAGAAAAGAATATATTCTCTTTATTTCTGTTAAGACAGTTTTGTATAAATAGGACCACAAGGGTCATTGTATGGTGCGAGTGAATATACAACACTACTCTGAAAGAATACATTCTCCATGAAAACTTTTCTCAAACACTTGGTCTTCATTCTGAGACCATAGCACGGCAAACTGGGCAGACTCCCCATATTCTCTCCCATTGCTCCATGCGGGTCTAAAAAAAAAAGACCAATTACATAGATATTAGAACTTATTTTCTCGTCACATCACCTGATCCCATGCAAGACAAATTAAAGTGCCAGCAAGCACCACTATTGGCAACCAAAAAAATCTCGAAATGGGGACCAATAGGCTCCACAAGTCAAATAAAAATTATATCCCTTATCAAGGTGATGAACCATTTGAATGCGTACATGCCTATCAAGATGATGAATAGGAGTCTATGCCAATTATCAGAATTTCTTTAGGACTGGCTGATCTGAGGCCGGAACTCACCAAGCGCGGAGGAGGACCGAGAGAGAGGATGGAGGAAAGAGAATATGAGGCTCTTAGCTTTTCTGAGAGAGAGGAACGAGAATGAAATGAGGATCTCAGCTTTTCTTCTGAGAGAGGAATGAAAATGTGGTTCTGAATTGAGACTGTATGTAGCAGAATTGTGAGATTAAATTATACGACAAATTATTGGAAATAGCCCAATGAAATGACCAACCATGAGAGACGCAATTTTGCAACTAGGAATCTTTTTATTGATATCAGCGAAAATAATGGTACCATTTCAGAAGCTCCAGAAACTCCAAACCTGCAAGTCAATCTCTCAGGGGCTGGGCAAGCAAAACCAACATAAAGAAACCGGTGCTTTAATATGATATTCTTTACAAAGTATTTAATTGGGGGAGCTCGTTCACACTTCACATGATGAGAGACAAATTGATAATAAACTCTCCAGCTGCTAATTTATTAAAGAAAACTGAGAAATGCAACCAAAGAAAAAAAGAAGAAGTCATATACAGGGAAATTGATCGAATTGAGGAATTAACCTGCTATGGAGACCTGGAGCTATGTGAGATCTCCTGTAAATTTGCCTGAAATTTTGAAAACAAAAACTTAAAATACCGCTATATATACTCACATTTAATATCTCTTGCAAATTTGGCAGCAATTTGGGAAACTTGCTAGGTTACCTTCCTTTCCTTTGATAATGTGTTGTATGGTGGTATTGAGGTCTCCTTCTATCATTGGTTGAAAAGTTTCAGACTCCATATACACTCCCTTTAGCTTAGGTGTTTTCATACTTGTTGAAACAAACATTTTTAATTTTTCACATCCAGCCATTGTCATGTTTTCCAGAGACGGCCACTCAAAAGCTATCGCCTCATTGCAAAAACATGTTAATTTTGGTAAATCCTTGAGCGAGAGAGTCTTCACTTGAGGGAATGCAATCACATCTCTTTTCTTTTCGTCTCCTGATTCTTTTGCAAGGATTTCTTCCATTTGGTTGCAGTAATGTACATCTATTTTCTCTAATTTCATAAGAAGTTTTGCTATGGATAGTGTGAATAAACATTTCAAACTATCACATTCCCATACTTATAGCAATCTCAAGTTATTGAAGCCCTTGATATCTCGTGGACCTTTCTTCCATATATGCAACAACTTCGGTAACTTTTTTAATGACAACTCTCTCAAGTTATTGAATATATTGCTTTCTTCAACATTTAGTCCCTCAAGTTCAACCATCACTTCCAGTGAATCACATTTATATGCTAAAAGTTTTTCAAGATTTTCCAAACTTTCAATCAAGTTGTATGGAAAGGAACAGATTTTTTTAATTCTTGTTCTAAACTAATTAAGGGTAGTTAGGTGACTAGATTATAATTTATAGTAAGGAAAAATAAATTTATTCAATCACCCTATGAGTTTTATCATCAAATTCAACCTCTAAAATGAAAGAATCGTTAGTTTTAATAATTTCTAGTATTCTTTGAAAAACGAGTGATAGTTTTTAATATATAAAGTGAAGTTCTCCAAAATTTAATTTTTAAAGCGACGTAAAAGTGGAAAATTGGAATGCATGAAAGATAAAATGTGAAAAAGATTTGTTTTTTTTTTTACCCAAAGCAATAGTACGTATTCTTATAGGTTTCGATTTAAAATATGAAGATAAATAAATAAAAAGAAACTTTTTAATAGTTAAAATCAAAAGAAATAGAAGAAGAGAGAGTGTTTCAAAAAGGTTATAAATAAAAATAATAATAAATAAACCTTAGTCTTGATGCACATACCTCTTTGTTAAGGTTGTGTTTGCTCTCTCCTGAAGTGGAGCTGCAATATCCTTGATTTGGATTATAATTCCTATGACGTGGTACACAAGACAACTCTAGGCATCGATTGAAAAATCTAAAAGATTCTTTTGCTGAGGAGTAGCCAGCGCTAGGCTCTTGGGGGGCTCTTGCATCCAATTCTGCATCCTTCTTTTTTAGCTTTCTTTCGCTTTGACCTTCTGAACCAAATGTTTTTAATCTTGGACAATTAAACAAATTGATCTCCTTTATGGATGGCCACTCAAAAGAATGGGCTTCTCTACTAAAACTCACAAGGTTTTCTAGACAAAGTAGTTTGAAGGTTTGAATTTGAGGGAATACAATAATATCTACTCTCCTTTCTTCTCCAGCTTTGTCGACCTCTCTTTGAATAATATTTTCCATCAATTGGCAAAAACTTATTTGTACTTTTTGAAGTTACACGAGTAGTTTTGCAACTGAAAAAGGAAGCAAACTTCTAAGATTATGACATTTCCAGATTTTAATTGATACTAAGTTTTGAAAGCCTTGAAATCCTCTTGGAATATTTTTCCACACATATGCCATCCCATCTAAGTACCGTAAATGTAGACTTGTTAATTGAGAAAGTGCTAGGATGGGCTGGCGGTTCTCTATGACCTTTACTCCTTCCAGATCAAATACAGCTTCTAGTGATCCACAGTCGTCTACTTTAAGGAATTCCAAATTGGGAAACCAAAAAATTGTGTTGGATGAAAATAGTTTATGAGAGAGGGCTGTTGATGAAGTGCTGCCTCCTCCTTCAACCTGTTTCAATCTATTAATTCAACCATTACAATGTTGTGTGTAGTAGTTTTCAAATATATATAATGTATATCCTTAAGATAGGAAATTAATAAGATGTTTATTCCCAACGAAAATCATATTTCTAAATTACAAATTTTTCCAGCAGTAGTATAAAGCCGTTAACTCTTTAAAAATTTTCAAGAGATTTTATTTTCGAAGTAATCTATTTAGAATGTGAATCATAGATGTACTGTTAATTGGGAGAGCATACCTCAATCGAGTCCACGGACTTACAGATACCAGTGAGCCTTGGTAAGGAAGATAGTTGTATTTTCTCCAACTTCGGCAATTTAATGACATCACCAATTATGACTTGCTCCTTATCTTCTTCTTCCTTTGAAAAAATTTCTTGTATCCTTTCACAATGTGAAAGCTCTAACGATTTGAGTTGAACCAAATCTCTCACCATGGCCAACCAAAATATATTTTCCGAACGCTTGCACGTAACTATTCGACATTGTATTAGGTTGCCAAAAACACCCCTACTAATGGCCATTTCCAAAAATTTTCCAAGATCATTTGCATCCTCCCCTTTGAGGCTAATTTCATTTTCAAATAAATATCTCCCATCATCTTCAGTGTTTATCCTAAATCTCAAACTAGAGTTAATGAAGTGTAATTCTTTTGGCAAGCACCTGATACTTGGTACGCTAATTTCTAAAACCGTCATTTGACCAAAATAAGGAATTAGTTTAGCAAGGCTTGCATTATTACTTGTTCCTTCTCCATTACCTTCCATCGTAGTTGTACATTCCTAATTCTTGAATTCTCCCATGTATAACTCTTGTAGTCAAGATAAACTAGATAAGATACCAGCTGCACCCTTCAACCGGTACTTCCAGTTTTACCGATTCTGATACGGTTCGGTCCAATATATAATATATGTAGTATATATAATATGCTATATATATTATAGTGATAATATATTGTAGTATATTATAATATATATTATATTGTATCATAGACTATAATGATATATTATAATATATTACAATATATAGTGATATTGCATTAGTATAACTACTAATACTATAGACTATAGTGATAATATATAGTTATTTATATAGGATTTTAAAATTTAATGTTATTTTAATAAGAAATTTAGCATATAATACAATATTATTTTATATATAATTATATATATTAGATATAATATAAAAAATATTTCATATAGTATAAAATCTTAAAATATATATTTATATGAACCGGTCCAATTCGGTTCAATCCGATGTTAGGAAAAGGAAAATCGGAACCAAACCGATTTTGAAAAAATGAAACCGATACTAGATCGAATCAATTGAGAACCTGACCGAACTCACCACCAGTTCACCGGTTTCTTTTTCACCCCTAATAGTCCAACTTTACAGAAAAAATATATATATATATATATTTGGTCTTAGGCATGCAAATTAAAATAACCAGGTCAATTTGGCTTGGAGTTTCATATCATAAGAGTTAAAAAAAATTGAATAGTTCAAAACACTTTTTGTAATAATCCTTATCAAAATTAAATTGACTATCTAGACACAAAAAAGTTAGTCACAGAAAATTATTTTAATCAATAAAAATTCAACGCTCTCTCTTTTTGGAAATTCTTTTTAGATCCAAAATTTTGAAAACAAAGAAGTTAAAATGTACATTTGGGATGGCGGTAGGAGTCTTAAAAATTGTTTAAATAGCTTTAAAATCTCTTTAATGAAAAAATTAAATTGTTTGAGCATTACATATTAAAGCAATTTTCATCTCAAATAAACTAAAAAGTACGTTTGAGGAAAAACATCAAATATGTTTTTACGATAATGCGGAATGTAATTCAAATTTTAAAAAGATTATCAATGGACGAAAATACCCATCTAACTTTAAAATAATTACAACTTTCAAACTTTTAAGGATGTGATCATAATATTTGAAAATTTAAATAATCGTCATTTCGACCTCATAAATCATTTTTTTAATTTGTTTCCAAACAAATGTAGCATGTTTACAAGTATTTTAAATATATGGTTACCCAAAAAGTAAATAATTTTTTAATAATAGAACTTATTACTTAAGTTATAAGTTATAAGTTATAAGCCCTAAACCTATAAACTATATTTCCCACTACAATCTCAAAAAACTGTTTTTTGAGTTAGAAATGATGATCATTTGATTTTTTAAGAATTATGATCATATTCTTAAAAGTTTGAAAGTTGTAATTATTTGAAATATGTACGGGTATTTTTGCCCCTTGACAGTCTTTTTAAAATTTAAACTACACTCCAGATTATCCAAAAAAGCACGTTGGAGGAAAGACTTCATCTAACGTACTTTTTAGCTTATTTGAAATTAAAAAGTACTTGAATATGTAACATTCAAACAATCTGATTTTTCCTTTAAAGAGTTTTGAGGCTATTTAAATACTTTTTAAAACTCCTAATGCAAACTTGAACAGGCCTAACTATATAAATCTTAAAATGCACAAAGAGATTTTTTTACTTTATAGAAGTTTAAGCTTCTGCATTAATACTACATCTATCACATAAAAAATTACATTTACATAAAAGATTATGCACACCAAACAATTAGTAAAAACTATTTTGATGAAAGTATTCTCAAGCTACAACTATACACTAGAAAAGAGTTTGTTCCCCAGTAAAATAATTCGCTAAAAACCTTTTCCATAGAACAATTGTTTTTCATCGAAAAAAACAGACCAAAGCCACAATTATCTTTGTCCAAACTTTGGGAATATTTGGTTTCTGCTAATTTTGTGAATTTTTTTTTTAAAAAGTTTAATTTCAAGCCAAATATCTTTTAAACATTAAAAGAATAGATTTAAATATATATATATATATATATATATTTCCAATCATTTACTTACGCTTCCATAAAAGATAACTTTCGAAAAAAAAAATAAAAGAAATCATATTTTACAAAAATCTCTTCTAGAACTTTTAAATTCTACCTATATAGTTTTACATACTCAAAAATAAAATACATTTCAATTCTAACTATCTAGTTGGGTTTGCGACAACCCCTCACAATCTACCCCACCAGCCCAACCCACCATTTAGGGGATGGGCAGGCAACCTATCTACCACAGGTGCCGATGCAAGCAGGTGCTACTCGAAAAAAAAAAAAAAATCATGTGGGCGAGGGTACCCCACCTGCCTGGCATTTCACCTGCCCAACATGTGTAAAAATATATATATATCTACTATATATATAAATGCCAATGTTAGAGGAATAATATTTTCGTCTAAAATTTTTGTTTCCAATTTTGTCCCTCATTTTCTCTTAGTTTGGTCCTTTAACGTATTCTCACATAAAAAATCGCAAGCCTCCAGGCTTCAAGCACGCCACAACAAACCACCCTAGCATATTGCCATTCTCAACATTACAGCATATTTCTCCTCACCATGCGTTGAAGTAAGGCAATAACCCACGAGCCACAGATGCACCAAATCCATGTCCAAAGCCAGCTCTCCTCGATCGGTCTCCACCGCATGAAACAACCTAACATCACCACAAAATAACTTTGTTTTCCCATTCCAAAATAGAGCACGCTAACCTTTCTCTCCCTCGCTGAAGCCACCACCTAAAGCCATCACAGAATAAGCCAAAAGCCTCAAAAACCAATAACCAGTCACCCACCGTCACCTTACGCTTCGCCGGTAAGAACACGACCGCTCCTTTCTACCTGCCTTACTTCGTTGCTTCTCAGTAAGGCGGCACCGAAACTCAGAATACGCCGCATATGGCCAAACGGAGATATACGAAGGAGAGAAAGACGTCAGCAGCTGTTGTTGGTGGAGGAGCGGCGAGACAGAGAGGAGAGAAGAGAGCATGAGCTAGTCAGGGAGAGAGAGAGAGAGAGAGATAGAGAGAGAGAGAGACGTTTGTGAGAGATTGTTGAGGGCGTCGGCGCAGGAGGTAAGGAAGGGAAAGAGAGAGAAGAAGAAAACAAGTTTTAGGGTTTTGGTGGATTGGTTTAAACGGCATCGTGTGGATTGGGGTGAGGGGGACTGGGCTTGTATATTATAAAACCCTAAACTTTTCTCTCTACTCTCACTTTCTACTCATCGTCCACCTCTCTTCTCTCTCCCTTCTCTTCCCTTTGGCCTTCTCTTCTCATATATTCTCTTCTCCTTTTCTTCTTCCTTTCATGCTAACAGTGCACCTCTCTCCTACCATATTCCATCTCATGTCAATGCATTGTACTCCCCTTCCTCTTGTACCAAAGTCGTACCTCTCTACAACCCAAAACTATGGTTGTTGCCATGAAGTTTTAAGTTAAAAGTCCAAAACTGTGCCTATGGATCTGCGAGTTTTATGATCCACAACTGTTGCCGTGGGTCTGTGAGTCTAATCAACATGGTTGATGTCGTGGGTCTATTAGTTTTATGACCTACGGTTGAGCTTTATGTGCCACAATTTGTGCTTTTATGCACAAATCTGAGACTTTTTTTTGTTGGTGTTCTATGATTTGTTTGATGCTTTTATAATTTTGTATTATTTTTTGTGAAGAATATATTGTTGGATGGGGTGGCCGGAAGGTGATGGTGTTAATCCATCTGCCCAACAAGTAGATGTAGATGGCCAAGGATGTGGGTTGGGACGAGGTGCGAGGTTGAGATTTAGCCAACTGCCCAGATGAGAATGTTGTACAAGAGGGGTGGTTATCTGAGAATGTTGTACAAGAGGGGTGGTTATCCACTCGTATAGCACCCCTACTATCTAGTTCGATTCTACCTATCTCCTCATCTTATTACTTTTCTTCAAGTTGATTGGAGTTGTGGTACTCTACTATTCAAAGGCCATTAAGGGGTTGTTTAGATTGAGAAACACTCTCAACTCATTTCATCATTACAATTTTCACAAATTTCTACATAAAATACAATAAACAATTTAACTTTTTTAAATCACAATTCAATTTTTTCAAATCTTTAAACAATAATAATATTAAAAAATAATATTTTATTCAACTTTCATCTAACAATCACGAAACTTCACCGACTGTTGAAAAACAACATTTTCAATAAATGCTGTCACCACATACTTTGAGGCAGCTCAACACTACATTAGTTGCTATCATTGAGTAATTATTTAGTTATATATTTAAGTTTTAGCTCAATTAACTATCAAAATAAAACTATATATTCTTTGATTTTTGAATATTAGTTATTGCATGTAGGGATGCTACTTGCCCTATACGGAGGGTAGCCACCCATCGCACAGCCTATTCTCCTTGGGCTAGGTGAAAAGGGTTCATTTGGACCCACTTCTTCAAGGCTAAATATGTGAAAAGTGGTCATCTGGCTCTTGCAAAAAATACACCTGCTTGTTCACGGTTTTGGAAATCAGTTATGAGAGTTTTTTCGGATGTTTGTGATAATATTTGTTGGCGTATTCGAGAAGGCAAGAAGTCATTTTGGTTTGATCACTGGCTTAAGTCTTGACCATTATGTATGTTTACGTGCTACCACTATTGTAAATCCTTTGCTTCAAATTAAGGAGTGCTGGGGTAATTCTGGTTGGAATTTCGAGTTGTTGGAGGAGTTGGTGGGTAATGAGGTTTTGGGGGAGATTATTAGCTCTGTTTCGGCAAAGACGGAAGGGGTTGATTGTCTATTTGGAAGCTGAAGTCGGATGGTGTTTTTTCTTCAGCGAGTGCGTGGGAGGTGATCCGTTTAAAATAAGAGAGAATCTCAGGAATGGAGTGGATTTGGCATAAACTCCTACCGAAAAAAAATCTCGCTGTGCATGTGGAAGGCTCGCTTTCATTGTCTATCGGTGGATTCCAGAGTGCATAACTATGGAGTGCACTTGGCCTCTAGATGTGACTGTTGTAATACCAAGAATGTGGAGACTCTTGAGCACCTTCTGTGCTAGGCGAATTTGCAATGCAGATTTGGGAGAGAGCGGCCCTGGTGATGGGATTGTCGTTTATGTATGCAAGAACCTAGTAGGGACGTGTTCTCCATTGGTTTTCTTTGGCCAAGAAGTCTTCTTCAAGGGGCATTTTGATTGATCTGTTACCCACTATTATTACTTGGTGTTTATGGCAACGTAGGTGCAAAGCGCGTATGGAAGGTGTTGCTTGCTCGGTGGATGGTCTATGGCTTTCCATTAAATTTTGGCTCAGGAACTTGTTTATGGAACATACGAAGGGAGGGCCCACCTTGCCTAGTGATGAAAGGTTTCTCGCTGATCTTGATATCCCACCAATTCGGAACCAACGCCGCATGCCACGTTTGGTTGTGTGGCAAAAGCTAGCTAGTGGACACGTGAAGTTGAATGTGGATGGGAGTTGTAGGGGAAATTCAGGATCTTGTGGGGGAGGAGGTGTGATCCGAGATGCTTTTGGCACTGTTAAAGGTGCTTTTTCAGTTTTTTTTTTTGGCAAGGGACGAATAATGAGGCCGAACTTCGTGCCCTACATGCGAGAGTAGTTTTGTGTAAAGAGTTGTGATTTTTTAATCTGGAAATTGAGTGTGATTCAAAAATAATAGTTGACTGGATTCTTTAAAAAAATTGTACAGTTTGGTATCTTTGGGAGTTTTGGGAGGAGACGATTAAAGAGCTTCAAGGTGTTCACTTCATTATTCGCCATCAATATTAGGAAGCGAATCAGGTTGCAGATATTCTGGCACGGCAAGGTGAAGCAAGTTTGACATATAGGTACGAGGAGGGTGGGTTACTCCCCCATCATGTCAGGGGTATCCTTTGTATTGGTAAACTTAGCCTCCCCAGCATTAGAGTTTAATGTTCACTGGGTCTTTTTATTTTGGTTTGGTCTTGTTTGTTTGGTTGCTTTGGATATAGATTGGGTTGGCTGATCTTGTATCCACAATTTTCCTCCGTCATAAGTGAGGGTTTATGAATAAAATTAGGAAATGGTCACTCATGGATAGGTGGTCCTAACTCTTGAAAAAAAAGAAGAAGATTATCTTAGAATCTTGTAAATACACTGAATAATAGTAAAATGGATGTTTTATTAGGTTTTGATAAATGAGAGAAAAAGTTGTATTGATGTTTGAGTTTTTTTTTTTTTTTTTTTTTTTTTTTTTTTTTTTTTT
>QEOT01007658.1:134142-161002 GCA_003123785.1 Pterocarya stenoptera
TTTTATTATCTGGGTGCTCCGATTGTTGATGGAAGACTTAAGGTTAAACATTTGGACCCGTTAGTGGAGAAAGTGGAAAATAAATTGGAAGGGTGGAAAAATCGCCTATTGTCGCAAGGGGGAAGGTTAACACTTTTGAGGCATGTTCTTTCTAGTATGTCAGTACATCTTTTATCAGTTCTTCTAGTACTAAAGTTAGTGATTAAGAAATTAGAGAGTTTGTTCTCGGCTTTCTTTTGGGGGGAAAAGGAGGGAAAAGGGAAGAGAAAATGGAGAGCGTGGAATAAGCTGTGTGTTCCAGTGGAAGAGGGGGGTATTGGGGTTAGAAAATTGGGGGATGTACAGCGATGGTTGTTTCTTAAATTTGGGTGGCAGGTGTTGACACAGGATTCCTTATGGGCAAGGTTTTTTTGGGCCAAATATGCTAAGAATAACCACTTGAGTTTGTGTACGGGGGGTTTGACGGGGTCAGTGTTTTGGAAGAAAGTTGCTGATGGGATTCCTTTTCTCCTGGAAAATTCTAAATGGAAAGTGAAGGAGGGAGATCTTTCACTATGGTATGATAAATTCTTAGATGGAGGCCCTTTATATGGCCTGGTTGATCAGGTTGCAAGTCCAGCAATTAAAATACGAGAGTTGGTCATTACCGATGTCTGGGATGTGGACAGATTGCGAGACGTGCTAGGTGATCAGTTGGCAACAACTGTGATGGCAACTGTGGGATCTTTGAAGGAAAATAAAGATGTGCTGTTATGGTTGCCGGATAGAAATGGAGTCTTCTCAACAAAGTCAACTTGGGATCTTATTTGAATCAGAATGCCGGGATTTGAGTGGGTTTAATGGGTATGGAATAAGCTATTGCCAAAGAAGATGTCTCTATGCATGTGGACGGCAGTTTTTGGTTGCTTAAGTGTTGATGATCAGGTAGAAAAACTTGGCATTTCTTTAGTCTCTTGTTGTAACTGTTGTGACGGGGACATGGTGGAGAATCTAGAGCATGTGCTGGGAAGTGGTCAATTCGCAAGAAGATTGTGGTGCAAAGCCTCCACTGAAATGTCTATTCCGTTTGTGCCGCAGCAAGGATGGCGTGGA
Organism: Pterocarya stenoptera; assembly: GCA_003123785.1. Lineage (NCBI taxonomy): Eukaryota > Viridiplantae > Streptophyta > Magnoliopsida > Fagales > Juglandaceae > Pterocarya > Pterocarya stenoptera. The sequence goes on from QEOT01007658.1 coordinate 135,235, forward strand.
AGAACTCAAGCATGGTTCAATAGAGCTTCAAGGCAATCACAGGTTGGTACTATCATTGGTTGTATTCCTATTATTGTGGTTTGGAGATTGTGGAGGAGGCGGTGTGTAGCCCGGATGGAAGGGACTCTTGAGAGTTTGGGTGTGGTTTGGAATTCAATTAAATATTGGGTTCGTGTAGTGGCTGAGAAGGTTCCTAAGGTTAATCGTCTGTCTAGTTCAAATGTTTATATTTTGAAGCGATTAGACATTCGGATTGTGGAGAAATGTTGAGTTCACACTCGAGTTATACGTTGGTTGAAACCTAGCCCAGGAANGGGGGGGGGGGGGGGGAGGTGTTTTAAGAGATAGTATGGGCAAGATGGTGTTTGCTTTCTCTAAATCTTTTGGTTATTGTTCCAATAATGAAGCTGAATTGAGGGCAGTTTTGAAGGGTTTAATCTTATGCCAGCAGATGGGGTGTTTAGCAATGGATATTGATTGTGATTCCTTGGTAGTTGTGAATTGGGTTTTGGCTAACAGGTGTACTGTTTGGTATCTTTGGGACTTTTGGGACAAATTGTTAGTTCTTTTACATGAGTTTGATTTCACTATTCATCATTGTTTTAGAGAAGTGAATAATGTTGCAGATTCTTTGGCAAAAAGTGGTGCTAAGGGGGAGAATAAGATATTCCGAATGGATGGACAGCAGCCCAATGTTGTAAAAGGTTGGTATAGGCTGGATAGGTTGGGATTGGCGTATTTGAGGGAGAAATAAGTGGGTTATTGCTGTTGAGTTGTGCTGCTGGTTTTGGGTATTTTTATTTTGTATAGTTGCTAGGTTCGGTTTGTTGATGTTGAGAATAGGGATGGTTTTGATTTATTTATTTGTTGATTCATTGGGGTTTGGTTGTTACTACGGTATTCCTCCTCCATAAGTGAGGGTTTTTAATAAAATTGGGAGAGGGTCACTCATGAACAGGTGACCTTGTCTATTTACCAAAAAAAAAAAATTTTAATCATGAGATGATAGGTAATCGATCAAAACCGCTACAGTTTTCATTATAGGAATCTTTCAAATTTTACATAATTGTCTCACTAGATCTTACTCTTACTCATTTGCCTGAAAATTCTTTTGTCTTCTTGTATTTTTTTTTTTTAATTTTGTATTTTGTAATCTTGAATAATGATATATCTATAATTCTTTTATAATTATTTTACCATGCTAGAAATGCACAATACTGTGAGTCAAGGAAGATACATACATGCACATATACTACGATGACACATTTAGGTACTATATGTAAGAGAGATATTGGACAGCATGCATGTAGCAGAAGAGACTAGAGAGACATATAAATGATGGTACAAAAAGTCAGAAACTCCTCATATTTACCAATTTCGTGTAGAGGCTCAAATTAACTATTACAAAAACAAAATCATGTTCAAGAAAAGGAGTTCAAAAGTTTCAATCATGCATCCATCTTCAATTAACGTTCTTTCTCCCGCTACAAAACATAAATTTGTTTAATTTCCTTGGTGAGTATATTATTCGTAGTATACCAATGTTTCCCTGCGATGGAGATTGGAGACGAGACTACGAGATGAGCTGATGGAGATGACGGCAAATTGCGACAAGGCGAACAATGTGAGTTGACGAAGGGGTGAAATTTTGGAGGTCTGGGGTGCCGCTACCGGCTGCATTGAAATCAAATTGGGAAAAAAAGTAAAAACAAAATCCTAAGTTATAACATGTTAGTGTGAAAGTCCGAAATAGCCCTTAGATGTTTACTTAAATTGCGAAAATACCATCCAAACAGACTGTAGAATGTGTATCGAGGCGAAATATTTGTTTCAGCCGAGAAAGCAAATACATACCGGTACAGGCCGGTACCGATCGGTACACCCGGTATTTGGCGCGGTACGAAATGAAGGTATTACCTGTACCAAACCAATGGCTAATACGGCATATACCGGCTGGTACGGTACAGTATCAGAAACACTGGTTCATAGTGTCACTGTTGTTTACAAAACTTGTCAGAGTGTTTTGAAAATTCACTGGTTCTTGATTAATTGGCATTTGAAACACTTCGCATGAAAGTAAGAATGAGGAAGTGCTGCATGGGGGAGCAGATCAGGATGACTGAGGGAGTGTTTAAATAACTCCATCATCATGTACAACTGACGTTTTATTTTTCCTGTAGACCATAGAAAACTTTATCCCAATTGTGGAGATGAAAACATTGGTTAGCCCAGATAGCCTTGGAGAACAATTAATGAGAAGATTGAATAATATATATCCAAAAATTAAAACAAAAACAAAGCTCTTCACAGCTAGCTTCATGCACGAAGATCATTGGCCAAATAGGATTAATTACAGAGATGTTATCCATGAGAACAATGCTCTGCCTTGAAAATTACATTAACTTGATTCCTAGCTAGATATAAGCCAAGTAATCAAACATGGATCCCTTGTAATTCAGACAACCGAAGCTTCATGACTCCGATGAATGAGGTGCTTGTTGTATTAAATGCCGTTCAAGAATATACGTAGTCCATTGTCCCCATGCAAGATAACTCAACTCGAAAGTTCAATAGAATGCTTATAAGCAGCTCGGCCAAGGTCCAAAGAAACAGTGAACGAAATGTACAAAAGCTTATAATCTGTTCTCTATTTTTTCACTTCGCGATATTTGTTGGACTTACAAAAGCTTAAAGCTAGTAAGAAATAATTGAGTAATTACTTTAGCGGTTTTCTAATGTGCTTTTCCATAAGTGGATTTTAGTTTTAGAAAAAGATAAAGTGCTTGTTGTTGTGGAATAAAAAGACTTTGTATCTTAATGCATGTATTTAATTTATTTGGAACTATTAGAGCGGGATCTACTTTTTCGAAAATATGAGTCGAAGCGATAACAATATTTCTAGTGAAACGTCTTTCATAATTCCTAAATAGATAGTTCACTAATAAACCAAGGGATAAGTAATTCGACTTATTCACATCTAGATCATAAATGTTTGGAATCTATATTATGCAAGGAGACATTGCTTTTGCTAATTCGAACTGAAGGGTTAAGTCCCGCAACACAACCCTCATGTTTAGTTGCTACTATTGAGTTTGTAATCTTGAGCAGACTGCCGGTAATAAGCCAGAAGAAGCTTCCTTATGCCCCTTATGCTCTGGGCAACACACGTGCTACAATGACAAGGACAAGGACAAAGGGTTGTGATCCCGTGAGGATGAGCCGGACTATGCATGGATGGTGAATGGTCAATGTTGAAATCAAGCACACCAAGAGATATTTTTCTTTCCCCAATCCACTCGGTTACAACTTGCATCCTAAAAACTACTCATCTTAAAAGTAGCAATGTGCACCTTAACTCATCTTAAAAGTTTCCCAATGCCTTGAAACACCTTAAACTGAAAATTCAACTTTTTCAGAAAATTCCTGATGGGGTGATTTTGGATAGAATCAAGGCTAAGTTCAATGAAGACGAATCAATCTTGACAATCATCATGCCAAAAAGGGAAAAAGGAATCCATGGGGAAGGGATTGAAGAAGTGAAGGAAGATGAAGTTGGGAGAAAGACAGGAAACTCACAAAGGGAGCAAATTGTAGATAATGAGGTTTCTGAAAGAGACAAGGATGGAGTAAAAAATCTGGAGGAATCTAAAGAGCCTGAGATTAAGAGAATGGATGAAACCAACCCGGTTGAGGTGAAAGAGACATCGGAAATGACTAAAATTGTTGAAGAGATTCCCAGAAAAGACGCTGTTGGGGAGAGAGTTTATGAGAAAAGTAGAGAGACTGAGATTCTTCGTCAACCTGCAGAAGAGGAGGCTGGTAAAAGGGGGCTTGAACTTGAAGCAACAAAAACGGTAGTCAAGGAGTTTCCTGAGAAAGAATACATTGGAGAGAAAATTAAGCAGCCCAAGATGAAAAAGGTGGAAGAAACTGATGGGGTTGTGAAAGAAAAGTTTGGGAGAGGGAAACCAGAAACAGTGACAATTGTAGCTGAAAATGTGCCTAAAAGAGAGAAAGGAGCCCTAGAGCCCGAGAGTAAAATTGCAAAAGAAACTCAACCGATTGTTGAAACATCAGAAAAAGTGAAGGAGATTACGCATGAAAGAGAATTGGGAGAAGTTGCTCCCAAAAATCTAGAAACAGTGCTAACCTCTAAACATCCAGAAGTGGGAACCATGAAACCTACGATCGAAACTTGGAGTAAAGAGCTTCCTGCATGGACAGAGCAGACAAAGAAACAGGAAATTCAAGAGGTAGAGAAAGTAGAAGAAAATGAAATGGAAAAAGAAAAGAGCACAAAGGATGAATCTGGTCAAGCAGAACATAAAATCCCTCAAGAACCACACGATCTGATGTCACATACAGATGTTCAAGAGTCAACAAAATCCAAAGCTGATCAAGAAGAACCAGAACAAGCAGAAACTCTGCAACGACAGCAACCTGTTGAGCAGCTTGGCAAAGATGAAGTTACAAAACTAGAGAAAACTAACAGTTTGGGAAATGAAATTCGAGAAGCGAGTAACGAAGGAAGCTTTCAAGAGAAAGAAGGTGAATCGGAACAATAGAAAGATCTTGGTGAGGGAGCAACTCCGGAGAAGAAGCCCATTTCAAGAAGGTGTAATCTCGGTGTTCCTTGTGTTGTTGCAGGATCGGCCATTCTCGTTTCTATTATAGCTTTTGTTATTCACATAATAAAAGCTAAGAAAAGAAAGTAATTTGTACATTAGCTGCTTTACTTCTCTGTTACCAACCACTGCTATAAATTAACAATCTATAACATATAATTTCTATTACACATAATTTCCGAAGCAGAAGCAAAGCTCCTATTGAGGGATGAAATCCTGCATTAATGATCATAAATAGTGGGTCCAATTCAATAGACCAAGTACTTTATCAACAAAATGGTTATTCTCCTTGAGTTATAACTAAGAGAAATTAAAAATCGTTAATGTAGGCCATATGCATGCTGTTACTTCATGTCATAAGTAGATATAGTTCATACAGTTGGCAGTTGTTTTGGAGTTGTGATGGTACCATTAGACCGTTGGCCTTTTTGACAGATATTACGAAGTAAAAATGCCTAAAACTCTTTGAGTCCAAAAGTCAAACCAGTTTGACCTTATGAATTCAGATGCTACATAGATGTGGAACCAACGGAATGAGATAAGTGGAAAGCACCTTTTTAGGGTATTAACAAGGAGATCAATGTTGAGACGACAAAAAACTTGATGAAAGTCTGGTGCATGTAATGATTTCTAGGTGTTTTCTGTAGTAAGAGGTATAGACAACTTTCACAGTCAAAGAATAAAAGAACTCCTCGTTATTCCATGGCTCAAATAACTTTGGTCAGAGTTTCACTCTTCACAAGCATCTGACAAAGCCTGCTCCTTCGATTAACGTAATTGACCTTTTCTTTTGCATTGAATTAAATTACCAAAAAAATATTTGAATTACGATCTTTGAATCTGTACCTCCAAATGAAGTGAATAAATAGATAGAGATAAAGAAAGAAGGAAAGAAAAGCAATATTTAAGTAAATGTGGGGTCCAGTGCGAGGTTTCTACAAGTGTTGTATGTATGCATGGTGTTTGATCTCCAGTAATTGTTAGACAATGCCGAAGAAAGCCACCCTTCTGAAAGCAAGAAAGAATAGATGAATATAATTTGGATTCTATGACAAAATGGTCATCAAGATTGATTGAATAAGAAAGAGTAAACACGAAGGAAATGGCAATAAACCCAAGCGGAGAGAATGTAATATCATCATCTAATATTTGCTCTGAATGAGATGCAAAAAAGCAAGTCCAAAGCGAAAAAAAGGAAAACAGAGTCCTAAACCGACATATGCCAAGGAGGAACATTGTTTACCATTTATATTTTCACAATTACAGATCAAACAAGTATTCCATTGAAATAGAAAATAGCTGTGAATTAACAAAACCATGATGAAGAAACATCAAAAGGAAAAAGGGAAAGTTTTTGGGACTAACCTCTACGGCCTCGTCTAGAAAGCAGAGAATTTTACATATTTATCACAGAAATGTAGGTATGGATTTGAGATGTGATGATGGAAAACAAGAGCAGAGCAGCAGAGCGATATTGAGCAAAGTGCCATCTGAGTCTAAACACCTTCCGCAAGAAAATGAGAATCTGGTTCTTTTCTTGGCAATTTTGTCGATTATGTACTTTTCTTCACATGGATTCCTACCTTACTAGCAAACCAACAGTAACTCACTATCATTTCGTTAAGTTCTGATAAAAGAAAAGAAGAAAAATATTCTGAAAAAAAGTAAAAGGAAAATGGCAAAGAGAATCGTGTGATTCTTGCTGGGCCATTTTGCCATCAAAGTTCTTTTCTTTACAAGCATTATTTCTACCTTCCTTTGAAACCACTCCCCAATGGTATGGAAGCAGATTCCAGCTTTACATTCTTAAAAACTTGTGAAGTTTTTCGTTGCATACTCTGAAAAATTAATTTAAGAGAATAACTAGATTCTAATGGGGGGTTTTAAAAGACGAAAAAACATAAAATTTAATCGCATTTAAGTACCTCTAAGCTTTGATGGGGAGCAGAAGAAGTAGGTGAAGAGGAAATTTGAAGCAATACTACTACTGGGATTAGTATTGAAAAACATATGAAAACTTGATATTAACGAACCTTCCAAAAAGCAAATTTTTTATATATTTCTTAACCAGAGGAGATGATTATCTTTTACCAAGACTTGGTTGGCTGCATCACACTCAATCAAATGTGAGTTCCTTCCAATTTACAAGGCAGTATGCAGTTTCTAGAATTGGAGGCGACCATATCCATTTCATTATCATTTTTCTACTAATTAACTTCTCAATTGTTAAGAAATAATTTGCTGAATGAATTTCTTGCATTCTCATTGATATTGTCTAGAAATAATATAAAAAATGGCCATACAATTAAATCAAATATTTTGTAACTATCTAATGGCAAAACTGGTGGGATTTGCTAGAATCTTGGGATTCGATTCTGATGTGCTGTAATATGTTAAATTGTGTTGCTTAGTTCCATCTTTCCTCATCTTACAAATTACATGTATACAACCCCCATATGCATGTCAATGTGGCATCCTAAACAACATTAGACGAATATAGCCTCACAATTATGCATTTAATGAAACATATACATACAAAATTACTAATTAAATTGTAGTGCCATCATGAGCTCTACTACCAAAGCAATAGCTACTCCTTAGTCACAACCAATGATAAAAAACAGAGAACAGGGGACAAAGGAAAGGGGGTTGGTTGAGATCTAAACCTTAAGTGATATTTGTTACACGGTTTTCTTTCACCACAAGTGAGATATTTATATATATATATATTAAAAAAATGAGCTAATGTACGTATAGGTGGCCGTCCTAAATAATCAATTTGCCTACCTGCATCGTAGAGTGCTTCAACCCTCCTAGATAGAGAAAATGAGAAAAATGATTCAGTGCCATTAAAATTTACAGCAGAATTTTCATATCAAACTGCAACTTAGCGGCCTCTCTCTGTGATCTACTTTGATATCATCAGCATTCTTCCTCTCGGTATTGTTTTGGGCTGTGACTCCACTCTGCCCTTTTCGATAGAACAACAACATGTGCTTGAGAAGAAAACCTTCGGTCCAAACAACATAACCTAAAATAAAGGAGTACAGTAAATAATCCCCATAAGTTTAGTATAAGAGGCTGCTACTGCTTGGTCCTACAGTAATTGAGCAGAGTATTTTTTTCTTTTTTTCTTTTTTTCTATTCTTCTTGCAAGTTCTATCGTGGAAAGTATATATTTAAATGCAGACCAAAAATAAAACTTACATGGTGAGGAGACATACCAATTGAGAAGGATGAGAGCCAACCAAACCATGCACATGCTCAATATCCTTGGAATGAAAAACCTTGCGGCAAACTGGGCAAACTCCACATATTCTCTCCCATTGCTCCATGCGGGTCTAATAAATATCAGATCACCTGATCCCATGCAAGACAAATTCTAAAGTGCCAGCAAGCACCACTATTAGCAACCAAAAAAATCTGGAAATGGAGACCAACAGGCTACACAAGTCAAACAGAAATTCTGTCCCTTATCAAGGTGATGAACCATTTGAATGCGTACATGCCTATCAAGATGATGAATCTGTGTACTTTTAGGACTGGCTGATCTGACGCTGGAACTCACCAAGCGGGGCGGAGGAATGAGAGAGGGGTTGGAGGAAAGAGAAAATGAGGATCTGAGCTTTTCTGAGAGAGAGGAAAGAGAAAATGAGGTTCTGAATTGAGACTGTACGTACGAAGCAGAATTGTGAGATTAAACTATACGGCAAATTATTGGAAATGCCCAATGAAATGACCAATCACGAGACTCAATTTTCATCAGCTCCAGAAACTCCAAAGCTGCAAGACAATCTCTCAGGGGCAGGACAAGCAAAATCAACTGAAAGAAACCAATGCTTTAATATGATTTTCTTTACAAAAGCAAAACCAACACTTCATATGATGAGAGACAAATTGATAATAAACTCTCCAACTGCTAATTAATTAGAGAAAATTGAGAAATGCAACAAAAAAAAGAAAAAGAAATACGAGAAAATTGATCGAATTGAATAATTAACCTGCTATGGAGACGTGGAGCTCTGCGAGATCTCCTGAAAATTTGCCTGAAATTTTGAAAACAGAAATTTAAAGTACCTCTATATATACTCACATTTAATATCTCTTGCAAATTTGCCAGCAATTTGGGAAACCTGCTAGGTAACGTACCTTTCCTTTGATAATGTGTTGTATGGTGTATTGAGGTCTCCTATCATTGGTTGAGGAGTTCCTAAGTAATCCGCATGCACTTCCTTTAGCTTAGGTGTTTTTATACTTGTTGATACAAACATTTTTAATTTTTCACATCCTTCCATTGTCATGTTTTCTAGAGACGGCCACTCTAAAGCATTCGCCTCATTGCAAAAACATTCTAATTTTGGTAAATACGAGAGCTTGAGGGTCTTCAGTTGAGGGAATGCAATCACAAGATCTCTTTTCTCTTCGTCTCCTGATTCTTTTGCAATGATTTCTTCCATTTCAAAGCAGCAGTCAACTTTTATTTCTTCTAATTTCACAAGAAGTTTTGCTATGGATGGTGTGAATAAACATTTCAAACTATCACATCCATCTACTGTAAGAAGTTTCAAGTTATTGAAGCCCTTGATATCTCGTGGACCTTTCTTCCATATATGCAACAACTTCCGTAATCTATATAATCTCAACTTTGTCAAGTTATTGAAGATATCGCTTTCTTTAACATCTAGTCCCTCTAGCTCAAATATCAATTCCAATGAATCACAACCAAATGCCTCAAGTATTTCAAGATTTTCCAAACTTGGAATCAAGTTGTATGGAAATAGAGACGACATCTTTGTTTGATTTTGAGTCTCAGTACTCACATTTGGCTCATCTTGCTTTGTCATTAATGTAACCTACCAAAACATTAACATCAATTTGAGCACCTAAATTAAAAATATAACAAAGTTATATATTTCCATTTTCATGCATTTCATAGATCTACTGATCTTACCATCTATGAAACTGTATTGCAAGCACTATTTACAAAAAGGGGTCTTAACAGAATAATGTCTATTATATATGATTAATTTCATGTGCGACCTCAACGTGCAGTACTTTGAAAAAAAGTGCACTTCATGCTCTAACAAACTGCAAGAGACTTGAATTTCCTACGTTTATATCTACTCACCCGAAAAACTATAATACTACTCTAGGAATGCCACTGCCCAATTATAAACCTCACTCGTAGGGAAAACCACTGCCCAATTGATTAGTTTCTCTTAATTTGTCGATTATTTTATATATAAGATCATCTACATAATATCATTCATGCCGCTAGCTGGAAATTTGTCTCTAAATTACCACATTTTCTAAATTACACGGCCAAATTATCAAAACCAGTAATTTGATAGTACTGCAAATAATTAATTCCTTTTTTCATCAATAGTCTAATGGAATTCTAAGATCTTTAAATGAATTTTCCAAAGTTTCTTCTGGAGATTTAGTACAAATAAATATATATAACAAATAGTAGTACAAATAAAAATAATTAATGTAATACTAAAGAGAACTAGACAAATAAAGAATCATTAATAAAAGAGGGGCAACCCACGGTGGCCTTTTTTTTAGAAGGAGAAATCATTTTTTTAAAATTCTTGTTCTAAACTAATTAAGGGTAGTTAGGTGACTGAGTAGATTATAATTTATAGTAAGGACAAATATATTTATTGAATCAACCTCTAAAATGAAATTACTGTTAGTTTTAGTAATTTCAAGTATTCTTTAAAAAACGAGTGATATCTTTTAATATGTAAAGTTAAGTTCTCCAAAATTTAATATCTAAAGTTTCTACAAAAAAAAAAAAAAAAAATCTAAAGCGACGTAAAAGGTGAAAATTGGAATGCATGAAAGATAAATTGTGATATAAAAAGGTGGCTCAAAAGCTTACTACTTAATAAAACTAAAAAAAATACGGTAGAAGGACAAAGGGAAAATATGAAGATAAATAAATAAAAAGAAATAGAATAAGACCAAGTGTTTCAAAAAAGTAAATAAAAATAATAATAAATAAACCTTAGTCAGTCTTGATGCACGTACCTGGTCTTTGTTAAAGTTGTGTTTGTTCTCTTCTGAAGAGGAGATGCAATTTTCTTGGTCTGGATTATAAGTCTTGGGACGTGGTATACAAGACAACTCTAGGCATCGGTTGAAAAGTCTAGAAGATTCTCTTGTTGAGGCTGAGGAGGAGCTAGCACTAGGCTCTTGGGGGGCTCTTGCATCAAATTCTGCATCCTTCTTTGTTAACTTTCTTCTGCTTTGAACTTTTGAACCAAATATTTTTAATTTTGGACAATACTGCAAATCAATCTGCTTTATGGATGGCCACTCAAAAGCAATTGCCTCATTGCAAAAACATTCTAGTTTTGGTAATTGCGAGAGCTTGAGGGTCTTCAATTGAGGGAATGCAATCACAAGATCTCTTTTCTCTTCGTCTCCTGATTCTTTTGCAATGATTTCTTCCATTTCATTGCACCTATAAACTTCTATTTCTTCTAATTTCATAAGAAATTTTGCTATGGATGGTGTGAATAAACATTTCAAACTATCACAACCAAATACCCTTAGCAATCTCAAGTTATTGAAGCCCTTGATATCTCGTGGACCTTTCTTCCATATATGCAACAGCTTTGGTAAAAACTCTAATCTCAACTTTGTCAAATTATTTAATATATTGCTTTCTTCAACATTTAGTCCCTCAAGTTCAAATATCACTTCCAATGTATAACATTGCGCTGCCCAAAGTTGTTCTAGATTTTCCAAACTTGGAATCAAGTAGTATGGAAATAGAGACGACATCTTTGTTTGATTTTCAGTCTCAGTACTCACATTTGGCTCATCTTGCTTTGTCATTAATGTAACCTACCAAAACATTAACATCAATTTGAGCACCTAAATTAAAAATATAAGGAAGTTATATATTTCCATTTTCATGCAATAATTGATAGATCTACTCTTACCATCTATGAAACTGTATTGCAAGCACTATTTACAAAAAGGGGTCTTAACAGAATAATGTCTATTATATATGATTAATTTCATGTGCAACCTCAACGTGCAGTACTTCATGCTCTAACAAACTGCACGAGACTTGAATTTCCTACGTTTATATCTACTCACCCGAAAAAGTATAATACTACTCTAGGAATGCCACTGCCCAATTATAAACCTCACTCTTAGGGAAAACCACTGCCCAATTGCTTAGTTTCTCTTAATTTGTCGATTATTTTATATATAAGATCATGCCGCTGGAATAATTACACGGCCAAATTATCAAAACCAGTATGCAAATTAAACTAATTAAGGGTAGTTAGGTGAGTAGATTATAATTCAATCACCCTACGAGTTTTATCATCAAATTCAACCTCTAAAATGAAATAACTGTTAGTTTTAATAATTTCAAGTATTCTTGAAAAAAAGAGTGATAGTTTTTATTATGTAAAGTGAAGTTCTCAAAAATTTAATTTTTAAAGTGGTGTAAAAGGTGAAAGATTTGCTATTTTTATTTTTACTCAAAGCAGTAATAAGTACTCTTATAGGTTTAAATTTAAAATATGAAGATAAATAAATAAAAAGAAATAGAAGAAGACCAAGTGTTTCAAAAAAGTTATAAATAAAAATAATAATAAATAAACCTTAGTCAGTCTTGATGCACATACCTGGTCTTTGTTAAAGTTGTGTTTGTTCTCTTCTGAAGAGGAGATGCAATTTTCTTGGTCTGGATTATAAGTCTTGGGACGTGGTATACAAGACAACTCTAGGCATCGGTTGAAAAGTCTAGAAGATTCTCTTGTTGAGGCTAAGGAGGAGCTAGCACTAGGCTCTTGGGGGGCTCTTGCATCCAATTCTGCATCCTTCTTTCTTAACTTTCTTCTGCTTTGAACTTTTGTACCAAATGTTTTTAATTTTGGACAGTTCTCCAATTTGATCCTCTTTATGGATGGCCACTCAAAAGAAATCGCCTCATTGCAAAAGCATTCTAATTTTGATAAACACTCGAGCTTGAGGGTCTTCACATGAGGGAATGCAATCACATGATCTCTTTTCTCTTCGTCTCCTGATTCTTTTGCAATGATTTCTTCCATTTCATTGCAGTCATCAACATTTATTTCTTCTAATTTCACAAGAAGTTTTGCTATGGATGGTGTGAATAAACATTTCAAACTATGACATCTCTTTACCCTTAGCAATCTCAAGTTATTGAAGCCCTTGATATCTCGTGGACCTTTCTTCCATATATGCAACAACTTCGGTAACCATAATAATCTCAACTCTGTCAAATTATTTAATATATTGCTTTCTTCAACATTTAGTCCCTCAAGTTCAAAGATCACTTCCAATGAACGACAATTAATTGCCACAAGTATTTCAAGATTTTTCAAACTTTGAATCAAGTAGTATGGAAATAGAGACGACATCTTTGTTTGATTTTGAGTCTCAGCACTCACATTTAGCTCATCTTGATTTGTCAATGTAACCTACCAAAACATTTTTAAAAAAAATGACAATGTCAAAAGTAGACTCATATATATATATATATATATAGAGGAGGAAATATTTAGGCTTAACTTAAATTTGAGCACCTAAATTAAAAATATAACGAAGTTATATATTTTGATTTTCATGCAATATTTCATAGATCTGCTCTTAATTACCATCTACATTACTCATGTATTACAAGCACTATTTACAAAAGGGGGTCTTAACAGAATAAGGTCTATTTTTTTTTTTTGTAATGAATCTCACTTCATGCTCTAACAGACTGCACGAGACTAATATTTCCTACATTTGTTTTGTAATGAATCTCACCCGAAAAACTATATGGTTGCGAGAGGGCCAAAATGTATCTCCTAGCTAGCTAGATTAAATAATAGTCTAGGAATGCCATCATCTATAAAATTATAAACCTCCCTTGTCGTCGGTGATCACTTGACTCTTCAGGGGTTGCCTCTGTCCCCCTCACTTTCTTAGGACAATTGATCAGTTTCTCTTAGTTTGTCGATGATATTATATAAGATCATCTACATAATATCATTCATGCAGTGACCAGCCCAACAAAATCAGAAAGAAAATGCCCTCTGGTTTATTAATATATAATGTGAATTAGTTTACTTGTACTGTTTTATAGATTCCATGCACAAAGTAGTACTACTGCTCTATATATAATGCAATTAATTAATAAACTCTCTAAGTGGAAACATTAAGTTGTATTTAATTAAGTCACAATTATTAAGAATCATTAATAAAAGAGGGGCACCCCACGGTGGCCTTTTTTTTAGACCAAGAAATCATTTTTTTAATTATTGTTCTAAACTAATTAAGGGTAGTTAGGTAACTGAGTAAATTATAATTTATATATAGTTAAGACAAATAAATTTATTCAATCACCCTATGAGTTTTATCATCAAATTCAACCTCCAAAATGAAATAATCATTAGTTTTAATAATAATTTCTTGTATTCTTTGAAAAAGGAGTGATAGTTTTTTAATATGTAAAGTGAAGTTCTCCAAAATTTAATTTTTAAAGCGACGTAAAAGGTGAAAATTGCAATGCATGAAAGATAATTTGTGATATAAAATGTGACTCAAAAGCTCAGTGTTTAATGAAACTAGTAATTACGAAACTATAAAAAAATCACGGCAGAAGGACAAATAAAAAAGATTTGCATTTTATTTTTTATTTTTTATTTTTTATTTTTTATTTTTTTACTCTTATAGGTTTAAACTTAAAAAATGAAGATAAATAAATAAAAAGAAACTTTTTAATAGTTAAAATGATAAGAAATAGAAGAAGACCAAGTGTTTTAAAAATGCTATAAATAATAATAATAATAATAATAATAAATAAACCTTAGTCTTGATCCACATACCTGATCTTCATCAAAGTTGTATTCGTCCTCTCCCAAAATTTGACAAGCTTTTAGGCTGCCAAAAACACCGATACTCTCAAGTACTTTCCAATTATCATGACTCGCATCCTCCTCTTTGAGACCAATTGCATTTTCAAATAAATATCTCCCATCAATTTCAATGTTTATTCTAAATCTCAATTTGGAGTTACTGAAGTGCAATCCTTTTGGCAACAAGTCGATACTTGGTACGCTAATTTCTAAAACCGTCATTTGATCGAAATAAGGAATTAGTTCAACAAGACTTGCATTATTACTTGTTCCTTCTTTATTTCCTTCCATCATAGTTGTACATTCCCAGTTCTTGAATTCTCCCATGTACAACTCTTGTAGTCGAGATAAACGGGATAAGACACCAGCTACAATTCGCTTTAGAGAATGACACCCCTTCATATCCAACAACTTCAATCGACTAAGATTTCCTATTTCCCACGGCAATTCCTCGATCTCGGAATCATGAAAACTAAGAATTTCTAGTTTTCCAAGACTTCCAATTGCCGACACATCTCTTAAACGACAACTCTCAAGATTCAGCATGCGAAGGTTCTCGAGAATTCGGATTGATGGTGGCAATGAAGTCAAGGAGAAGCAGCCTTCTTGCAAAGACAACATCTTTAGCTCATTCATCCCGTTAAATAAATTGTCTGGTAGCATTTTTGAATCTTTTAAACATGATAGTCGCAAAAACTGAAGTTTGGGATACTTCAACCCATTAGGATGACCTTTCATTTCTCCAAGTAAAAGAGAAATTGTGGTGTAACTGTCATATGTATCCTTCTGTGGCCATTCTTCATGTCTTCTATTCAACTCTACCATAAAATCACGTTCTTCTCTAGATGCAATTGATATGGCAACATCTCGTACAACATCATGCATTTTGACACATTCGACCTTGTTGCCATCCAACAAGAGATTTGATCTTCGAAGATTCTGAACTATTGCATTGACATGTGCTCTTGTTTGTTCCAAAGTACTACAAACTTTAAGAAACCTTTTTGCAACACCATATCTGACTAAATGCTCAATGGGAATATCATAATCATCGGGATACAAACAACATAACAAAAAGCACGATTTGGCTTCATCACTCCCTAAATATTTGTAACTGAACTCTATGCTAGAATATACCTTTGGATGCATACTAGAGATATAATGTGGGATAGCCATTTGAAGTTGCTGAAGTGCGGTTTCCCACTCATACTTATCCCTTTTGTTGCTAAGAGCACTTCCAACAACTACAATAGCAATGGGCAAACGATCACATTCGTTCGCAACCTGTTTTGCTATTGAAATTAGATTTGGAGTATTGATACAATCACTTGCCATCTTCTTGAAAAGATCCCAAGCTTCATCTTTAGATAAAAGTCCAACTGAAAAAATTGGTTGAATTCTCATCTGATTGCAAGTTTCTTCTAATCTTGACGTCAACAAGATTTTGCAACTCTTTTCTTTTAGTGCATGGTAAACTCCAATATCCTCGAGATCAAGTGGTTCCCAAACATCATCCAATATCACAAGGACCCTCGCACTATTCTTCAATCTCGTATATAATTCATTTGCTCTTCCATGTAAACTCTCTGCATTAAGTCTGCCGCCTAACATTTCCGCAAGTTCACCTTGAATCTTAGTCAAGTTCGAATTTTGGGACACCACTGCAATTGCAACTTTCTTAAATAAACCACTTGCTTCGACTCTTCTAGCTATCTCTTTTGCCATTTCGGTCTTTCCGATCCCACCCATACCACATAATGCAATCATTTCAATGTTGTCATTCCTTAGAGCCTCCAAAACATTTCTAATCATTGATTTTCTTGATTCAAAATCCTTAAACCATTCTGGGGATGATGATCTCACTTTCAATGGAGGTGCAATATTGAACACCATGTCATATTTTCCACCTTCTTCTAGCAACTCAACGATGGCTCGAGTATTCTTTTGAGCTTTCTTGCCCAAGGAATAGCGGAGCTTTAGGTCAAGACACCAACCATTCATGCACATCCTACTAGTTTTGACATCTTTTTCAAGGAAATTTCTCACTTCTTCAATTTTTTCCACCACATTAGTTTGCCACATCTCAACTTCACTTGGGACTACTTGTTGCATCCACTGGGCTCCATCAACAGATTGTTGCACTGCCTCCTTCTGCTGATGTAGTTTTGAAAATTTCTCTTCAAGAATCATGATCCTGCTCTTGTAGGAAATAAGATAGCCAAATTGTTCTCCAATTGGACCAACCGAGTATTCTCCTATTTTTTCAACAATTGAAATAATAATATCCATTTTTTCGGAAGTAGCTTTTCTGTTTTTGTAATTTTTTTTCCTGCTCTTTTGTGAACACAGATGTTGTTTGAGATGCAAAACTACAAGTTGCAAGTAATATTGAGAGAAGGGGATGAAATCTGCCTCCTGCCCATGCATTTACCAATCAAAGAAGCAGAAGAGAAAAAAAAAAATCAGTTGAAAATTGGGTGAAAATGAAGGAAAAGTCTTTGAAATATTAAAGAGAAACAAGCTAGTAGATTGATGTCACCACGTTGTAGGAAAAGAAGGCTATATATGGCCGGGGGACATCTAAACTACCAACATGTAGATATATAGTAGATGCCGATAATTTCTTTATATTCATAAACATCATGAACAAGTATTTAGAAAACTTGCGACCAGTTTTAAAAGTTTTTCTTTCTTTATTTGGCATTCATTGACAAAGGTAACACACATCATGAACAAGTAATTAAAAAGTTTGTGAACAATTAAAAGTAGTTTTTTCCATGCATTAATAAGAATAAGTGAGGGAGAACATAGTCAGCTGCATGCACCTCTTAATTTTGGAAGATCAACGACTACTTCTTTCAACTCTTGTGAGTGTCCAGCGACGTTCCCTCTTTCTCAGACAGACAAACCTCAACCAATCTCTCCTCTGAAAGAGAAAAACACAAATGCCTAAAGTACTCTCTCCTCTCCTGATAATCTGTATGGGGGCCACGTTGTAATCATGTTGATCATGTCCACTTACCTTTGCCTGTACAGGGAGGAAAAAAACAGTACTAAGAGCGAACCGCGTGAAAAAAGAAAAAAAGGACAAATAACTCTGATCCCACAGTCCGCAAAAAGTCAATGAGGAAATTCCACATGATTTCGATTATTTGATTGGAATTGACGATGCAATTATTGACGAAGTTAGAGTACTAGCATTGATTTGATTAAATACATCTTTAAAATTTAGTTAATATCATATTTTTTTGTATTTATCTATTCTATTTAAATTCAATCTTTACATTGAATTAGCCATTTACTCTCTATATAATAATAAAATATTATTAAATTAATATATTTTTTAAATTTAATTTATTTGTATCACATTTTATAATTCTTTTAATTTAATATTAATAATAATTATATTCTAATTAAATTAATATTAAAAAAATCATATTTTTAAAAGTCATTTCATGCTAATAACAAAAAATATTTGATTAAATTCATCAAAAATTCTATCTAAATTTCTTAATTACAAATCAAATAATATTTTTATTGGAGTGAGAAACTAATATTTTAATATTTGCTTGGAGTGAGAAATTATTATTTTAACTTTTGGTGAATCAATTTGGTTCTTCGAATTTGGCTAATCACTGTAGCTAACATCCAAATTGTTTTAGAGATGCCCAATCCAATGTGGGGTTTTTTTAGTACAAATTCTTTAAATTTTAGCCAACCTTCAACTTTGCCCAAGCCAATGTCAATGCTCTTAAACGTTAGGTAGATGCAATTAGGTTGAGATAATTATCTGATAATTTTGTAAATAATAATGAAATGATTAATTGATGAAAGATATTTTATTGTCCTTTTAGAAAATAATGTTCATATATTGTTTAATGTAATATTCACTGTTGATTTATTTAAGTAGATATGTTTAAAATTTAGAGATGAAATATAATGTGTTTGTATAGAAAAAATTACTGTACGGTACATATGAGACAAAAACATGTCATCTGTATTGGCTAAAACGTGGCCTTCATCAATTTTTTTGGACTATATATTAAAATTTCTATTGCATTCTATGTTATCATATAGTATTATCTGTCACGAAATATAGTCTACATAGAGTTTCTGAGTGACGCCAACTCCGTACAAATAGATGAATGGACAAGTAGTTAATCTGAATCCAGGTCCACACGCTTTACCTTTTAAAAAAAATTAGTATGCATGAGATTAATTAATCATCTGAATTATGAGCTACTCGTACTAGCTTAGGTCTCGTTTATTTTCAGAGATGAGATGAGATTAAAGTTAAAAAGTTGAATAAAATATTGTTAGAATATATTTTTTAATATTATATTTGTTTTGAAATTTGAAAAAGTTGAATTATTTATTTTATTTTATATGAAGATTTGAAAAAATTGTAATGATGAGATTGGAAGTTTTCAAAATTTTCAAAATTTTAAATTTTGGTCTTAAAAATAAACAAAGCCTTAATCATATTCCTGTGGTATATATTAAAATTTGAATTAGATGTGAAAAAATATGTCACCATTATATGAATTATGAATTACAGTAATTACGTACCCATATATGTAATTAAATAATAACTTAGCCATCAAAATTTTTTCCCTCTCCCTCTGGCTAAACTGTAACATTTTCACAGTATTTGTTTTCCAGATTTCTAAGTTATTTGTATATTTTTTGTTTTATAGGTTGTTGGATATACGCATGAATATGATTTTTGTAGATATTTTGATGATTTGTGGTTGAGAATAAAGTTAAGTTTGGTTGCTGGATAGTTTTATACATTTTATGTGGCTGGAGATTATGGGAACCAAGATAATAAAGCATTTAGCAAAACAAAAATACATTATTATTATTATTATTATTATTATTATTATTATTATATAGGCCGAAGGTTAATTCAATTCTAGGTTCAACTTGTGAAAGAGTAAGCAAAAGTCAACAATGACATATTTGTCAAACTTTACTTAATAATTTTTATATATTTTATACGCATGTTTTGGATTAATAATAAATGCCGAATCGCTAAGAGTGGTTCATTATTTTTTATTAAACTCAACACGTGGGACTAGAGAGCAACATTTTTTCCTAAAAGAAAGGTCCAGATTTGACTTTAACACTGTTCGAAAGAATGTTAGGCCCACTGAAAAATACAAATTTTATAAAGGAAATATTATATATATACTTAAATATTTTATATACATAATCATAAGTAAATGTAAAAACTTTAAAACATGGTTTGGTTTCATAAATATTTCAAGCAAATTTATCTCATCTAAATATCTAAACAAGTGACAAATATTTTTTAATTTCAAATTCTTAATTTTTCCAAACTTTTAAACAAAACATAAAAAATAATTCAACTTTTTCAGATCTCAAAATAAAAATTCTATTAAAAAATTATATTCTAACTCTCTTTTAGCTTTATAATTTTTTTATTCAATTTTTTTTCTCCCATTTTTTCAAATTCCATAAAACATTTGAAGTCAAACCATTTCACTACTACATTGACAAATTCACAGATTTCTCATTTATTTGGATAATGAAATGAAATCTAAAATTTGAAATTTGAAATTTTGAAGTGCCTTAACTCTCTCCGTTCTTTGATAATAGTCTATGCGGACCAGGTTTTTTTTTTTTTTAATAATGCTAGATACAATCGCAAATTGGATAAGTACTGTGTAATTATTTTTAGAAAAAATATGGTCTATTATTAAAAAATTATTATTTTTATATTAATCTCATATTTATTATTTTTTATATTAATCTCATATTTATTCTTTTTTTTTAAATAAATTACGGAATACTTGTATTTCTGTCTGACTTACATTTGCCTGTACAAAAAGAACTGTCAAAGGAAACCGCGTGAAAAAAAAGGGACAAATAACTCTGGTCCCACAATCTGCAAAAAAGTCAATGAGGAAATTCCTCTTGATTTCGATTATTTGATTGTAATTTGGCGATGCAATTATTGATGCAGTTAACTGTTATATATGTAGTTGCAATTATTGACGCAGTTAAATGTTATGTAACATTTTGACACTGTTACAAAAAATATTTTATAGTTGGGAAAAAAATATTTAATAGCATGTTTGGAATATTTAAGAATTTTATAAGTAAGGGTGAAATTATTTAAGTAAAAATATTTCATTAATTTTTGAAAAAATAAAAAAATAAAAAAATTATAAAGTTAAAAATTTGATTTTTTATTCTTTACCCTTTCTTTTGTTGAATAATAATGTTAAGTACAAATTTAAAGTGTACAACTATTTTTCAGCCATTTTATAAAAAAATAGATTTACTAAAAAAGAGTTGGTTGTTTATAATTTTTTATCATAGAATTTACCTTTTTATATAAAGAAAGTACGAGATTTTTCTATTTGGCATTTTGTACAAATTTTTATTTTTTGTTAAATATATCCGTATAAACAATGTGAAAAGAGGAAAAAAAAAAGAAAACATTTAAAAAGATTCCACGAAAAACGACAGTATTTCTGAACCCACCACACTGCAAAAGCCAAAGGGAAATAAAACGCGGGCATTGATTTGTCGATCTCCCACGACAAATGCCATGTGAGATTTTGTAGATATTTTGATGATTTGTGGTTGAGAATAAAGTGGTCCATTTTATGGCCAAGAGTGGTCCATTTTTAATTTTTTTATTAAATTCTATCAACAAGTGGAACAGGGACTAGAGAGCAGGGCATAAATTTGTAACACAAGTCAAGAATAAGTATCTTAGACTATGACATTTACATATTTTAGTAGATATTAAGTTTTGAAAGCCTGAAATCTTCGAAGAATATTCTTCCACACGTGCTAAACAAAATAACTCCTCCAAATATAAAGTTCTCATTTGAGCAAGTGGAATGATTTTTCGGCTCCGGTCATTTTCATGTCCTTTAAGATCAAATAACGCTTCATGTATGTAGAGCCGATTTACGACAAGTTTTTCCAAATTGGGTACCCACAAAATAGTGTTACATGAAAATAATTTGCTAGAGATAGATGTTGATTCAATTGAGCTCAAGTGACTCTAGGTGAGAGAAGGCATCTAGAGTCTGATCATTCGCCGTGGGTTTCATTAGATATTCTAAATCTTCACATCTTTAAATGCTTAGATCCTTCAAACTGCATGGCAAAAATCCTTTCTGCTCTTTCCCAAACCGAATATTTTTCGAAATGCAAAACTGCAGATTTCTTTAATAGTTGACGAATTATTCGATATTCCAAAAGATCATTTGCATCCTCCCAAGTATAACTCTTCTAGTTGAGATTATAAATGGGATAATACACCACCTGCAATTTGCTTTAGATAAAGACATCCCTTCATATCTAGCAATTGTAATTGACTAAGAATTCCAAGTAAAAGAGAAACTGTGGTCTAACCACCATATGTATACTTCTGTGGCCATTCTTCAAGTCTTCTATCCAAGTCTACCATAAAACCATGTTCGCCACTGGATGCAATTGATATGGCAACATCTCGCACAACATTATTCATTTTGATGCATTCGCCCCTTAGGCTATCCAACAAGAGAATTGATCTTCTAAGATTCCAAACTATTTCAATGACAAACTGTCGTATTTCTTCCACAGTATCAAAACCTTTAACAAATCTTTTTGCAACTCCATATCTAACTAAATGTTCAATTTTTTTATTCAATTTTTTTCTCCCATTTTTCCAAATTCCATAAAACATTTTAATTCAAACCATTTTCCTACTACATTGACAAATTCACAGCTTTCTCATCTTATTTGTGTAATGAAATAAGACCTAAAATTTAAAATTCGAAATTTTGAAGTGGCCTAACTCTCTCCACTGTGTAATTATTTTGAAAAAAAATATGGTCTATTATTAAAAAATTAATTTTTTTATATTAGTCTCATATTTATTCATTTTTTTTTTAAATTACGGCATAACTTATATTTCGGTCTCACTTACATTTGCCTGTATAGCATGGGAAAAAGAACTATCAAAGGAAACCGCTTGAAATAAAGGGACAAATAACTCTGATCCCACAATCTGCAAAAAAGTCAATGAGGAAATTCCTCTTGATTTCGATTATTTGATTGGAATTTGGCGATGCAATTATTGATGCAGTTAACTGTTATGTAGATGCAATTATTGACGCAGTTAAATGTTATGTAACATTTTGCACTGTTAAAAAAAATCTTTTATAGTTAGGAAAAAAATATTGAATAGCATGTTTTGAATATTTCAGAATTTTATAAGTAAGGGTGAATTTATTGAAGTAAAAATATTTTATTAATTTTTGAGAAAATAAAAAAATAAAAAAATTATAAAGTTAAAAATTTGATTTTTCATTCTTTACCCTTTCTCTTTTGTTGAATAATAATGTTAAGTACAAATTTAAAGTGTACAACTATTTTTCAGCCATTTTATAAAAACAATAGATTTACTAAAAAAGAATAGGTTGTTTATAATTTTTTATCATAGAATTTACCTTTTTACATAAAGAAAGTACGAGATTTTTCTATTTGGCATTTTGTACAAATTTTTATTTTTTGTTAAATATATCCGTAAGATTAAAGTGAATATTTTCTAGAATTATCCGAAATATATTTACGAAAAGTTTCTAAAGAAAAAAAAAAAGAAGAAGCATCCGCATGGTAAAGGGCAGGAAATCTTTCTTTTAGAATTTAGATATTACTTTCTGATCGGTAAAAGGTCCTTTTCCTGTCAATGGCTGCCAGCCAAGAAAATAGGAAAAAAGAAAGAAGAAAAAACAATGTGAAAAGAGGAAAAAAAGAAAACATTTAAAGAGATTCCACGAAAAACGACAGTATTTCTGAACCCACCACACTGCAAAAGCCAAACAAATGCATGTGAGATTTTGTAGATATTTTGATGATTTGTGGTTGAGAATAAAGTGGTCCATTTTTTGGCCAAGAGTGGTCCATTTTTATTAAATTCTATCAACACGTGGGACAAGGAATAGAGAGAGGGCATAAATTTGTAACATAAGTCAAGAATAAGTATCTTAGACTATGACATTTAAATATATTAATAGATATTAAGTTTTGAAAGCCTGAAATCTTCGAAGAATATTCTTCCTCGAATGTACTAAACAAAATAACTCCTCCAAATGTAAAGTTCTCATTTGAGAAAGTGGAATGATTTTCCGGCGCCGGTCATCTTCATGTCCTTTAAGATCAAAATAACGTTTTATGTATGTAGAGCCAATTTACGACAAGTTTTTCCAAATTGGGTACCCACAAAATAGTGTTAGATGAAAATAATTTGCTAGAGATAGATGTTGATTCAATTGTAGGTCGTGCAGCCTGTAAAATTCCACAGAAATATTAGACATGATCGTATATATTAAGTTCTTCATTCCCTTCAAACAGCTGCAACGATGATATAGCTTGAGAGTTCTCATGAGAGTTTGTAGGATATATCTATTTTAAATTAAACTTTTTATTGAGCTTAAGTGAGTCCAGAAGAGGGAAATTCATGGTTTTACAGAAATCAGCGAGCCTTGGTAGACATTCCAGTTCCATATAAGTCAATTTGGGCAAATTGACGATGACATCAAATGCTTTCTCTTCTTCTCCTTCCACAGAGAAAATTTCTTGTATATCTTCACAAAACCTTACGCTTAACACTTGGAGTTGAACCAAACCCGTTGCAATGGGCAACGAAAACACATTTTTTAAACTGCTGCAACAATATAGCTTGAGAGATCTCAGGTTTCCAAGCGCATGAGAGTTTGAAGTTTGGGACACTTCAACCCATCAGGATGCCCTTTCATTTCTCAAAGTAAAAGAGAAATTGTGGTCTAACAACCATATGTATACTTCTGTGTCCATTCTTCAAGTCTTCTATCCAAGTCTACCATAAAACCATGTTCGTCTCTAGATGCAATTGATATGGCAACATCTTGCACAACACTATTCATTTTGACGCATTCGCCCCTTAGGCTATCCAACAAGAGAATTAATCTTCAAAGATTCCAAACTATTTCAACGACAAACTGTCGTATTTCTTCCACAGTGTCAAAACATTTAACAAATCTTTTTGCCACTCCATATCTAACTAAATGTTCAATAGCAATATCATAATCTTTGGGATATAAATAACACAGCAAAAAACATGATTTGGCTTCATAACTTCTTAAATAATTGTAACTGAACCTTATGCTGGAATATAACTTTGGATGTATATAAGGAATATATTATGGGTTAGACATTCCAAATTTTTTTTTTTTTGATAAACATTCCAAGTTTCTGAAGCGCAGCTTTCCACTCAAATTCATCGATTTTGTTGTTAAGAGCACTTCCAACCATCACAACAGCAATGGGTAAACCTGCACATTCCTTCGCAACCTGTTTTACTATTGAGGTTAGATTGGGAGTGTTAATACAATCACCTGCCGTCTTTCTAAAAAGATGCCATGCTTCATTTTTAGATAAAGGTCCAATTAGAAAAATCTTCTGAAATTTCATTAAAAACGGTTGCAAGTTTCTTCCCTATGTGACGTCAACAAGATTTTACAACTCTATTTTTTAACAACATAATAAATTCCAATAGCCTCAAGATGATCAAGTGGTTCCTAAACATCATCCAATATCACAAGGACATTCCTATTCTTAGTCAATCTCGAGTATAATTCATTTGCTCTTCCACGTAAATTCTCTGCATCAAGTTTGGACATTCCTTTGTCAAGTTTGGACTGTGAGACACCACTACAATGGCAACTTTATGGAATAAATTATTGAATTTCGCTCTTATCGCAATCTCTTTAGCCATTTCTATTTGTGATCCCTCACATACCACATAATGAAATCACGCCAATCTTATCATCCGTTAGAGCCTCCAAAACATTTTCATCATTGGTTTTCAGATCAAAACACCAACCATTCAAGCACATCCTATTAGTTTTGGCATATTCTTCAAGAAATTTCCGCACTTCTTCAATTCTTTTTCCCACATTTGTCAGCCAATCTTAACTTCACTTGGGACTAGATTTTCATCCCACAGGGCTTCATAAACATATTGTTGCACCGCCACCTTCCTTTCAAGTAGCGTCGACAATCTCTCTTCAAGAATTGAGATACTGCTCTTGTTGGCAGATGAAAACATTTCATCAGGGAAATAATGGGACGAAGTTTTCTGTTTGTGTGTTTGTTTTTGTTTTTTCTTTTTTTGTGAAATAATGGGATGAAGTCTGCCTCTGCCCATTAACAGATTAAAGAAGCAAAACACCAAAAAAA